>JANHFX010026347.1:0-32295 GCA_027560015.1 Chloroceryle amazona
GAGGATGTCCCTGCTCTCAGCAGGGGGGTTGGACCAGATGACCTCTAGAGGTCCCTTCCAACCCAGACATTTCTATGATTCTATGACAGGAGACCCTTTCTTTAGGCAATGGAGACTATGTCTTGCTTCATGCAACCACAGGGAAACTATTTCTGGACACATTAAAAAACCCTATTTTTTTCTTCTGTTTCCTTTAAAAAGAGCAAACATGCAACATGACTGTGAACAAAATAAGCTACACCACCACCTCATCACAATTTAAAATGCTGTTCTGTACAGTCCTGAGTTAGTGAAGAACTCCAGCACTTCCAATACAGAAAAACTCTTCTAAAAATAAAGGGGATTAGCCTTAATTGTACTTACGAGTAAAAAGTAAACACATACTTTATTTCCTTTCTAAGTTAATGTTTAAGAGGAAACTCTTCCAAACCATATTAATATACTTTTCAGCAGTGCAATACCCTATCAACTTCCATGGGAGATCTCAGTAACAGCTGCATATTTGAACCTCATTGAGTGTGATGGAAACATGCTATTGTTAAGAACAAAATATCTATTGGAGAAATTATACACTGAGTTCGCAGAAAGCAAGAGGAACTGGGTGCATATCATGTAGGGATTGTTAAAGGATCCTGGTGAGCTCTGAGTAAGAGACCCTTGACTGTCTCAGCATTTATATGATGAACTCTTTCAAATATAACTGTGCTCTCTCTAAGTCCCCTGTGTAAAAAAAGTGAGATAACAACGGAAGAAGGGAACAGGGAAATAGTAAAGTAGTAGAAAAACACTAAAAGAAAGTAGAAATACAGAGCAACTCTTATGAGGCTACCACTGAACTGAGGGTATTTAGTAAAATAATAACCTTCATCCAGGGCCTTGCATTGAGTTAACTAAAAAAAAAACAAAAACAAAAACAAAACCCAAACCCCACACCAGCTATGTTTGCAACTGTCTGGTATATTTTTATCCTGTCATTTTCTGAGTAAAATGACAAACAAATTCTCCCCTGAGACAGTATTCACAACAGCCAGGAAATAGTGATAATGTTGACCTAAATAAATCTTCTCCTGCGTAAGAATTCCTGCAAGGATCCTTTAACACAAGGTACTTTGAAAACATTTACTGCAAAATGCATATGAAACCCCAGGGGACAAATAACCTGCTAGACACTGTGGTCTCACTATTTGAATTTGGCAAGGGAGGCTGAGAGCTTTATAAAGATGCTGCTGAAGAAAACAGTGGTACTTAGTGTAAGACTTCTGATGCCAAATGGGGTCCCAGATCCTGATGGTAGACCTTTCAGCTAGAGCACAGATGAATTTTCATAGAAAAAAAAACCAAAACAACAAAAAAACAAACAAACTGTGGAGTTGCACGGGTTTGAGCTAAGGGGTGTTGGCACATATACAGCTTTAACTACCTGCATCGTCTTATGATGATTCTATGATGATTTGCATGGTGTTAGCTGCGCCTTAGGTGGTGATATTAGTCCTGCTTAACTTTTTCATAGGGCTATCTATTCATTGCTGTTAATGAGAGCAGGTACTTAACAAAATAGATCTCTTTAGATGCACTCTTTATTGAGGTGAATTAGATCTGTTGTTCTTAACCAATCTGAAGCAGTAGAGCTGAGGTCCCTTTCCAAAATCAAGCTGCCCAAAGGTAGAGGCAAATCTAAAGGAAAATTTTTGAAGGCTTATTTAGGATTTTATTGTAAATGCATCAGACTCAGCAGTGTTAGAGGTTGTTGGTAAAAATATTATCGCTACTCCTACTTTCTATTTGCATCATAGTTTTGAAGCTGGTTTTGTTCCATTTGCAGCCCACATATTGCTGCAGCATCCTTCCTTTTGCTCTACCTGATAACACATCAAAAGGGTGGCCCTTAGCAAAACCTCTGCTGAGCGGCAATTAGCAAGTCTTCTGTTCCAGCAGAGATGACAAAAGTGGCTTTTGTTTTTCCAAGACTTGGAGCTAGAATGTCAAAGAAGAGTCATTATTTTAATTTAGTGTCCCCTGTAACTCTGCCTGCTTACCTTAAAGATGTTGTTTTGCATGGGCTCTATGAGTCAGAACCTTCCTTACATGCAATATACATATGAAGATGTCATTGTGAATTAATCCACTTCAGCCACCTAAGTCCTTTCTGCCTTTCATCACCTCTACTGGAGTTGAACTAAATATAATCTACACATTCTCCCTTCCACTTTCTTTTCTGATGCACTACTCTGTGCTAATTGTTCCTCAGAGGAGCTGAAGTAACTTTTGTTTGTGACTGAGGGACCTTTATTGAATAAGTATATCTAGAAGTGTTTCTAACACTGAACAGCACACAAACTGTATGATTACTTTTAGTGTCTCTTATTGAACAGAAAATATTTTAATAACCTGAAAGATTCTTCAGTGAACAGTGCTGGATCTGTGCAATTTATAGCGTATTTAAATATTTTCACATTGGTACCCAAGACTGAATTCCAATATTTCTCTTTTGTATCTCTAAGCATTTTAATACACTTCTGGGAACACTTACCTTTTATGATGAAAACAATATTTTCTAACATAAAATGGTGAATTCAGCTTAAGTGCAACCATATGTATTTTAGGGCAAGGGCTTTTGGTTCTAAATAACTGTTTAATGTTAAGGATCTTTCATGATGGAAATGTCACAAGCTACCATGTACCAGCTTTCTTGGAGAAACAAAGATAAAACACAGAACACTACAGCTTCTATAGTTAAGAATAAATACTTGGAAGCACAACTTCAAATTGAGATTTTTTTTTTTTCAATGGAAATTATATAACTACAGAGACACAGAAAAACACAAAAGAAATCTGCTTGATTGAATGAGCCTGTCTCTTGGTATAAGTTAGATCATGTCCTGTTTTAGTTTACCAGTCTGATTCCTGGTGAGTAATAACACTGCTAAATGTAATTCCACAAAACTATGCAAATAACTTATCCCCGGGTCTTTACATCATATAGCCTTCATCAGTAGGAACATCCCTTTCAATTATTTTGTTTCAGGCAAAGATCTCAAATCTTTCTAAAAATTTGATTTAATCTTTATGGCTTTGAGGGACATTTTTGTGTCCATTTTACAAAAAATAAAACTGAGGCAGAGAGCATTTAAACTGCCAGTAAATGACTCAGTAAGGGACTCAGCTTGGTCCCTAAGCAGTTTGCCCACAATAATAATGCCGGTCAAGGTTTGGCAGTCCCAACACTTTTTTCTAAGAAGTATATAATGACTTTTCTCCTTTGCCCACAGGGTATATTACTTTGACACTGGGAAAAGATCCACGTAAAAATACTTGTATCATATCATCAAGGATATACACTCATTCATATCACCTAATGGTGAAACACTGTTGAGGAGCAATTATTAATTTGGGGGTGAAATGACTTCAGTTGTCCAATTTGTACGTAAACCAGAAGAAAAAACGGAGGTCTTGGGCAAAGAGTGAGAGAAGAACAATCAGATTTTCCAGCTTCTCAGGCTCACACCATCTACCCTAAAGGTTAATATTCACCAGTGGGTCACAACATGTTTCTTGTGCCTTTACTTCACGGTCTGCACCCTGGGGTAGTGAATTTGGAAGTTTTATGGAAGAGCTGTGAAATCATGGAGTAATTTAAGTTAGAAAAAACTTTAAGATTATCAAGTCCACCCATAAACCTAACACTCCCAAGTCCACCACTAAACCACGTCCCCAAGTGCCACATCTTTTAAATACCTCTAAGGATGATGACTCAACCACTTCTCTGGGCAGCCTGTTCCAGGGCCTGACAACCCTTTTTGGGAAAAAAAGTTTTCATAAAACAGAATCTAAACCTCCCCCGGTCCAACCTCAGGTCATTTCATCTTGTCCTATCATTTATTACCTGGAAGAAGATATTAACACCCACCTGGATCCAAACTCCTTTCAGGGAGTTGTAGAGGGCAGGAAAGTGTCTCTCCCCTGAGCCTCCTTTTCTCCAGGCTAAACAACCCCAGTTCCCTTAGCTGCTCCTCCCAAGCCTTGTTCTCTAAATCCTTCACCAGGTTCATTGCCCTTCTTTGGACATGATCCAGCATCTCAACATCCTTCTTGTAGCAAGGGGTCCAAAACTGAATCCTGTATTTGAGGTATGGCCTCACCAGTGCTGAGTGCAGGGGGATGATCCTTGCCCTAGTCCTGTGGCCACACTATTGCTGCTGTAAGCCAGGATGCTGGTGGCCTTCTTGGCCACCTGGGCACACACTGGCTCATATTCAGCCAGCTGTCAACCAACACACCCAAGTCCTTTTCTGCTGGGCAGTTTTCAGCCACTCTTCCCCAAGCCTGTAGCCTTGCATGAGGCTGTTGTGACCCAGATGTAGGGTCCCACACTTGGCCTTGTTGAATCTCATACAGCTGGCCTCAGTGCTTCAACACAACCTGTCCATGTCCCTCTATAAAGCCTTTCTAGACTCAAGCAGAACAACACTCCCACTCAACTTGATATCATCTGCAAATTTACTGAGGGTACCCTTGATCCCCTTGTGCAGATCTGATAAAGATATTAAACATAACTGGCCCCAATTCTGAGCCCTGAGAAACATCTTTTGTAAACAGCTACCAACTGGATTTAACTCCATTCACCACCCCTCTTTGGGCCTGGCCATCCAGACTTTTTTTTACCCAGGAAAAAGTATGCCCATCCAAGCCACGAGCAGCCATTTTCTCCATGAGAATGCTTTGGGAAATGCTGTCAAAGGCCTTACTAAAGTCCAAGTAAACAACATCCACAGCCTTTCCCTCATCCACTAAGTGGGTTATCTTGTCATAGGAGAAGATCTGGTTAGTAAAATATTCTGGGAGCACCTGTCTGTGGAGGCAGGAGATATTGCTGCTTGTGAGCCTACAGTGGTTGTGCTCCTCACCTGGTGCCTACTCTCCCTTTGTGGCCGGGTACCCTTCTGAGCCCTACCTTGCCTCAGAGCAACAGGAGCTGGGTAGTAAGATGCTCACCAAGTGTGCAGCTTGTCCCCGAGCCCCTACGGTGCTGGGGTGTGCCGTGCTGGGATGGCTGGAAACGCACGTTCCCCAGGCAGGCGCTGGCAGTGAGCCTCACCTGCACGCCCCATGATGCCGGGGGCCCTCCATGCTGCGGCAGCCATCCTGTGCCGAGCTGTGCTGCCAGCCTTCCCTCCTTAATCAGGCTTGTAATCAATCAGCACTTGGGACAAAGCACAGGCCTGAAGAGCACATGATGTATGCCAACATTTTCTGATCTTTTATGGGTGACTCATTTTTTATGCAGCCTGTTTTCCATGAAGGCAACCCAAATACTACCAGGGAAGGGAGGTGTGAAGATTCAGATAACGACAATAAAGATAATTCCAGATTATTTGTTGGGAAAACTCAAGATGACTATCGTTATTAATAATTTCAGTCTCTGAGGTCTGTGCAGTTACACGAGACCAAAATGAAACTTGGCCTAAGGTTTCTCTGCCTTTCAGTGGCTTTGATTGTTGTCTTAAAGATGTGGTTGCTGTGAAGATGCTGTCTCTCATAATCTCACATTTATCTTTTTCTTGGGTTTCCCACAAATCTTTTGGCAGTCTTTGCTCAGGAGTAATCCCCACTAAATCTAAAGTATGTAGCAGTACTCTGAAGGAAAAAATCTGGGAGTAAAATCTAGAAGGAAAACCATAGGCTGAAAAACAAATGATTAATCGCAAGTAGGTAGGTAAGAAGAAATTCATAGAATACCAGTACTTCTCAATTATTTAAACTTAATCAGCAGCATATAAATCACTGTATCTTAATGTGACATCTTTCTGTGCCACTAAGCCTCTACCAAACAATGTGGTATTTTGGGTATTGGCCTACAGAGTATTCTCAGAGAGTAGAGCAACACAAGGAAAAACAGCAGTAAGATGACGTTATTCAAGCAAAAGTTACATAGTTAATTAACAACATAAAGCTAACTAAAGCACCTTAAATGTGATTTGAAAAGTTCGTGCTGGATTCTTAGCTGCTTAAATTGACATAACTCTATGGCTTTGTGGAGCTGAGCCACCTTGCACCAGAGCAGGATCTGTCTTACATGCTTTGGGCCTCTTAGAGAAACGGTCAGGAAGAAAACCAAACAAACCCCATTCAGATTACTCGAACGATTGCTTCTCTATACTGATAGCTAAATAAAGTGAATTAAAAACTCTTTTTTTTTTCCCACCTAACTCTTTATTGTGCTAAAGGCTTTTTGTTGTACAAACTCATTAGTCAAAGTTCTTTGTCATTTACATTTACTAATAGAAATAGCCAAAAAGTGCTGATGAGTAGCTTGCTGCCTCTGAAATTCAGCAGTATGGAGAGGTCTATACTCATAGTCACATGAAGTAAATAAGTACAACATGCTATCCTCTGTTGCCAACATTCCCATTCCTTATATGTGCCATTTGATATGGTTGATGTCTTAAGTTATTCTTCCTATTGAAGCTACACAGGCACCAGCAAAAGCAAGAAACCACCTGAAATAGTTGTGCCCTGATGTCAGGGTGCACACTAAGCCCTGGGAAGTGGTCATATGTTTTATGAAGGGAAGTAGGAAAGTGGATTTTCCTTCACCATCCAGAGGAGCTGGTGGGAGCACACGGGCTCTTTCTAGCAGCTACTCCAAAGGAAACAGGGTTGGAGCACATGGAGCCAGGAAGGATTAGATGCAGGTGGCACCTGCTCTGTGGGTTTATGACTGGAAGGCAGGAATTGCTAATAGGTGAGGAGGTGTTTGTTGGGATTCAGTAGCACAGAGGCCAATGCTGGAGCCCAGAAGAGGTGATAGCAAGAAGGCCCAGGTGGGAAGTGCCATGCCCGCCCAGTACAGCAGCACCTGGGGAGACACTGGTGCCACAAGGGAATGAAGGCTCAGGTATCTTAGGTGCATCTGGACTGCAGGCAAGAGGAGGCATCTCCAGGTGTTGCCTTCAGTGCAGACAGAAATTCTTAGGAAAAGATTAAAATCAGAGCCTCTTGCTTGGATCTCAGCCCTTGCAACCTGCTTCTCCTCCCAAATCAGTCAAGGCTGGAGTTCAGACAAGACTTCCCAAGTTTATGGAGACATGGTTGGTGGTTGCACACCGTGTTATGGCAAGTCCTATGCTCACAGGAGAGGAGGCAGGCAGGGCATGACCATCCTTCTCCACTGCACATCCTGGTCAGAGCCATTGGTGCTGGTCAGAGGAGAAGATGGGCTAACGTGCAGAGATAGCAGAAGAGCTCTGGTAAGTGAAAAGGTTTTCATCCATCTGAGGACTGTGGCTGTGTAAAGCAGGAGTGTTGTGTCCCCAAGTGAAAAGTTGGGCATCATATTGGCTTGTTGCTTCCCAACCTTTCCATATACGTATGCATATGAATAACACATCTACATGCACCTGTGTGCATTTACATGCATACAAAGTCTGACTATAGATCAGGGTGGAAATATGGCAGTTTAGAGAATGACTAAGAGCAATAGCACAGGAAATGGTCTTCTTCAGCTCCTGATGCCCTGTAAGTTGGAATGAGCCATCTGAAGTCTTTTCAATGGAGGAGGGGTGCCAGCAGGGATGCTACAGTGAGAACATGGCTGGGAAGATTAATTGTATGAGATAGGACAAAAAAAGTCAAGAGGACTTCATGTCTCTGCCATGCTCTCCTATAGGTGCAACCCTTTCATGTGCATGGCTCTTGTTGGTTTACAGGAGTGAGACTGTGAGAGCAGGAACCGAAATGTGTGGGCAGTATTTTTACTCAGTCTTATCAAAAGCAAAACATTATCAAAATACTGAAATTGATGGAAATAATTTTAATGCATAGTCATTATTTCCCAGACATAATTTATGGCTAGATTGACAAAAGCATTCTTATTTAACCACTGTCATGGACAATACATGGTTCAATAGCTAAGTACTAAGAAGCTACCATGCTCTCCCAATAAACTTAGAGCAGTACAGTGTGTAAATGCCATCATAGCTGTGCAAATCTGAGACACATGCATGGTCTATGGAGGACGCAAGTATCAGTAGGCAGAAGCACGCAACGCAAGCCTGGACACCCGAAGAAAACACTCAACCAAACTTACTTCACAGCTCTTTATGTCCTCCTGGACACACCACCCACCACCTGATCCTACCTCTGAGAAGGCAAGAAGAGCCATATGAGCTCCTTACCTCTTGGAGATGTTGGGAGGATGCAATCCTCCGTCTGCAGGGCATGAGAGTCCTGCTGCCGTGGGGATTCGCCAGGCTGAGGCACTGGAGCAAACACTCTCGTGAGTGAACAGACCCACAAATTTGTACAGTTGTAAGGAAGCGGTTGTGTAAGAGCCCTGGTGATTTACATTTGCTATCTGCAGATAGGGACGAAACGCAGGTTGCCTGCAGTGTGCGTGCACGCTCGTACACGCACACCCCGGAGGAAGAGTGAAGCGGAGCCCTTGGATCTCAGTCAGGGCTGTGATTCAGAGGCAGAGCAGAATGCACGGGATGGGTAGCTGCTAGCCAGGTACTTGTTGGGTGGGCTTGGGCTAATTAAGCTGCCTAACTGGAGAAAGGAATAAGGATTCAGGAGCAAGAAGAGAACAAGAGTGCAAGTCAAACTTCAGTGTCCGTTAACTTGGTGTGTAATTTCATGGCATGTTACAGACATGTACAGGAGAACAAAGTGGGAAGCATTTATTTTTATGTTATAAAGGGATGCTGAGCTGAGGGCAAGACTCAGTTCATGAAACACAGAGTTTGGCTTTTTTTAGTCTTAATCCATCTCCTGCTACACACTTCTCTGTTCAAAACAGCACACATCTTCATAACATCACTTGCATGCAGGGTAGCCTTGTTTTGTTACAGGACTGGGTTCAGGGAGGAAATTGGTTTCTGATGCTCTGAATGGCTTTGTAAATGAATGATGAATGAAGATGCAGGCAAACCGGGAGATACAGGGAAGAAATTGGTAAATAAAAGAGAACGCTGGGGAAAAAAACCAAGGGGATCTAAATTACTTACACAAAATCCAGTTGTAATATGCATGCTTAGTATTTGGTATTAATGGCATCTCTCTCCCTGCTGCAGCAAAACATGTTTTATATGCACAAATAAAGGAAACTGCCAACCATCCCAGTGTTTTTGTTAGTTTTAGAGAACCCCCATGTTTAATTTCCAAGCTTAAAAGGAAATAAGAAACCTGTAGCTCTGGAGATCATTGCTGTTTCCTTCCAGAGCAATTCTGCATGTTTGACATCTTATCTATTGTTTATGTCAGGCAAACAGTGCCTGGACAACACACAGAGTGGGCTGCAGCGGTAACACGGTGTGCGAATACCTATGAGTCTCGGTGATTCATCACTCCAAGGAGCTCTTGCTTTAATCACAGAGGGCTGCGAGAGGAGGAAGACCATGAGGATTTATGACTTTGGGGCAAAGCATCAGTTGTCCCAGGTATCCCAACCCAAATCTACAAATCAATGCTTTTATTAGAAAGTGACAGCATTAGTGGTGAAGGGTTGAGCAACCAACCACCCCCCAGAACAAAACTGCCATGTGAGAAAGCAACCCTGCTTCACCCACAGAAAAATCAATTTGAAATGAAAGCTTTTCAATGGCTGAGGGATCCATCTGTAAGCTCATGTCTAGCTAACGTAATCTTGCTTTCTAAGTGTTGGGCTTCCCATTTTACCACAGACATGAAGAAGAGTAGAGTTTAGTGCCAGAACCTTGTAAGCTGCAATTAGCTGTGGAGCATCCTCCAACCCTGCCAGCACCCCTTGTGTGGCACAGAGTTTCTCTGCTCCACTTTCACAGAGGCCTTTTGACACCCACTGTGCTGTTTTAGACCAACAGTTTGGTGTCTGCACCATGTTTTATGTAACAGACTGATGCTCCCTCCACAGCTGCACTTCTCTACTGTAAACAGCTGGGTCCTGTCTGAAAACAGCAATCCCTACAGGTCATGGAAAAATGAAAACTTCCCTTCAGAATCCATGGCTAGAGTGTATAACTAGAAATTGAGAACCCTGGGCTCTATTGTCCTTTACAACTCTCACACATGCAGGTGAAGTTTCCTTATCGATGCAACTCTGTTTATCTCTGAAAAGCTGACTCTCTGGGATGTTTATTCACAAAAGTGGATTTGAGGCTTTCAGACAAGGGGAGACATACAAGTGCAAAGTGCTAGTATGGGCAGCAGCTGTGGCCTGCTTAACCCAGAAATAAAGAGAAAGAGGTAAAGGAAGGACATACTGAATTGCCTGCAACACAACCCCCTGTACACACCAAGAAATGCACTTTATATTTTAGAGGAGGGACCTGCCCTGTGACTGCTGCTGCCTGGTAGAGCGGGGAGGTACAAGAGACCCTTATACAGAGGCTGCTTCCTGACTGAACTGCTCCAGCAAAACTGCTTCTAGCCTCAAAGAAATTCCACAGGAATTGTGTCCCCTTTGCAGCCCTATTTGAATCCCTTAAAGCCATGAGCCTTTCCAGCCGGCAAACACCCAATTAATCAAGATGTGTCAGCCTGTACCTGCTGTGAGGACTAAGACACGCCGCTGCTGAGGTGGCCATTACTGTGTCCCATCAAGGTAGTTTAGAGCTGGTTGATTTGTTTGATTTCAGTTTTCAGTAGCTGTAAAAACAGTACAAATAATCAAAAGGAAAAAAAAAAGTGCTTAAATAACTTGCTTTCCCGCTGCACATTTTGCAGTTTTTGCAGAAAACAAAGTCTAAAGCAAGGTTGCATTCACAAGCCGATGCCCATTTTGTCATTGCAAACCATACAGACAGCACATTTAATTCAGAGATACTGTGGAGCTGAGTGCCAGTAGAGGATAACAGCCACCTAGCGCTACAGTGCCAAGATGTTCTCCTTCCGAGTGGATGCAAAATCCTACAGGAAGCCCATTACTCTGCCATGGTGTCTGAATTGCTGACTCTGAGGAATGCTTGGGATGAGGAGGGAGCCTCCCAGAGCTGCTGGAGGCTGCCACTTCTCACTCCTTGAAAACTGACGGGACTATCGTTAATTGGCAGGACATCACTCAACAAGTCCACTTCCTTCTGAAAAAGGGCAACTCATTCAGAGCTTTAGAGTTGATTGTAATAACACTCTTCTACTAGACTCCATCTGCTTTTCACAAATGTATCATTTGGGGATTGAAGAAAGTGAGACTTTAGAGGGACTGATCAATCACTTCAGATTTTGTTGCATCCTCATGGCATACTTCTACCATTATACCAGGAGATACTACTATTTTTTTTTTTTTTTTCTTGAGGAATAATATTTTGGAGAGACAGTATCAGTAGCCAGAACCACCACTGAAGTTTATGTAGGGAAGCATCCTCACCTGAAACTTGAGGTATTGGTATAATATTTGCCTACTTCTACTTCTGCAGTGGGTCACTTCTACCCACCATATAAGTAAGAGTGTTACTTCTGCAGATGTTACACTAGGGATACAATTTTCTCCCATCATTGATGGGAGTGACAAGAACTGTCTTCCAAGTCATTACTGTGGCTATAGTCAGTTATCATAGAAAAACATTAAAAATACTTTAGCACTTATATAAAATAGAACAGTATCAAACAAATGGTTATAAATTAGGAGAAAATAAAAATAACAAGCCAACAGTATCCTTAAAGTCGCTACAGTAACACAAATCAGTATTCTATCACTTTTCTTTGGAAAAGGATTTCCTGTGGTGCTGCCTCTATATGTGCAAGATGACTGTTTACACAGCTAGTTCCTAAGCTCTATACATTTCCAGCTGAAAGATAAGAAAAAATGGATAAGTTAAAAAATGTCATCTCAGCCAGGATTTTTGATCACAGAAGACTCTTAGTAATGACAATGGTTCCCAAAATAAGGTGATGGAGCATTTGAAAGACAGGGGAAAAAAAAAAAAAAAAAAGGTGATATTGTCAAGGTATCACCTGATGGATGATTTGGTGGCTTGAGAAGAGTTTTGGAAAGATACATGAAGCTGATGGTGCTGTGGGCTGTGATGATCCAAACCATCTACCAGCTTAGCACTAAGTGAATTTCACCCATTTTCCCCCCCTCTCCAGAAGGGGACAAATAAATAGCCTTTGGAGAACAACAGGTTCCAAGATCTGCCATAAGAGAATTTCTAACATTTTAATGACCTGGGAGCCAGACATTTTTTTTAGTTTGGGTTAGTATTTCGGTAACATGCCTCAGATGTTTAGCTTCACTTCTTAACCTCAAACGTAGTACAGCATAGCCAGACGCTTGCAATATGCAGCGTCACAGACAGGCACCAAAAGAGTGCTGCCTCTACAATGGAAAAAATGCAGCAGTGACACACAGAGATTTATAGTTATATATACACACACATACCACCATTCAGGTGAGCACAAGAAGCCTAAATTTTCCAGGCTGATGTGTTATTTACTATTCCATGTCCTTGGAAGTTTTCCCTGGAGCTCATGACCTGCCCCTTTCTGGCAAAGCTTGGACTGGGGAAGAGACCCACCACAACTCTCTTCTGACAAGCCTCCAGCTCACCGCCCTTCCAGATGATAAGTAAACATGGGCTTTTAACCCCTAGGGTATTACACTTGACCTTTGCACCCGCTGCAAATATCTTGATAAATAAATACTTGAGTAATGAGGAAGGAGGAGACAGAAGGATTCAGAGGGAAAATAGCATATGCAAAATCTGATTAAGCTGTCTGGTCACTACATCCTAATACAAAGGTGATTGAGGAGGTTTCATGATTGATGACATGTCATTTGCAAGAGCTCCATCTGTAGTTGCCAACACAGAAAGAGGTCCTTAAAATTCCAGCAGCTGAAGCCCTGCCATCCATCAGGGAGAGGAACATTGCCATCCACCCACCCGCTTGGCCAAATGATGAGCATAAGTCACAACCATTTTGCTTGTGCAAAACTCTTGGCCATGAAGTAGCAGACGGTGCCTGGCTTTATTGTGTGTGGCACTCCTATTTGTACTAACAAGTGTGTCTGTACACGAGGGCTCCCAAATTCCCGGTGTGCAGAGTTTTCCTACCTGACAGCAAACCCAGTCAGAGGGGGAGATGCTGCTTCTTATGGTGGGATTAGTCAGTCACAGGAGTACCGTGCATTCCTACCTGCGAGAATGATTGATTTCATAAAACAGATTGGAATTGAGGCCAGTGTTGTTTAGGCTTCCCTTTGTAGGCATTTAAATACTACTGTACCCCAATTCATCTTTTTCGACTGTCACTCATCATGTAGGGTGCAAAGTGGAAATTGTTTTTGTCTGCCTTTGTTTGGATCTCAGCAGTGCTGATTTTTAATTGAAAGCCGTGCTCTTACAGCAACACATGGATTTGATTCAAACTTCACTCAAGCACCCTTTGACTGAACTTCAAGCACTTTATATTAGTTTAGACTCCAATAAAGTCATCTATGCAATGCACTCCCCATTCAGAATGTTTGGGGAGCTTTGCAGATAAGACCCACCTTTTTTCCCTGCAGCTCTTGGTTACTTGATCTGGTTGGTTTCCATACTGCTCACACTGGCTAAGTACAGACCAATTCCTAGCAAAACAAATAGTGTTTCTTACTCAGTACCTAAGTGTGTGGCTTCTTTGCCTGAATTACAAATTCTCGACAGGTTACACCTGCAGCCAATAGGGCTTGAGGGATAAAGCAACATGAAAGCAGGTCATTATTTGAGTGAAGGTGAGATGATGCCATGAGGATGTATTTGGCTCACCATGTGGCAGAGTGAAACAGCAGTGTTACTCTGCTTTTCTCTGTTTCTTCACCAAGAGGGGCGCTGCTGGCCACTCCTCACATCACATAACTGTCCTCCCCCATGGGTGAAGCAGTGGTTTAGGGAATGATGTAATAAAAGCAGCAATTTGGGCTCCGCAGCTTTTTCCCCCCACTGTTTTGAGTCACCAGTTGGGCAACATCTGCAATTAATGGGACCAGCATTTTGATAGAGAGAACACAAGGCAATTGGCAGAGAACAGTACATCTCATCATTCCAGATTTACGCGAGGGAAAGCGAGGTATTGATGTGCAAGTCAAGGCACACATATTGCCACAGCTGTTATGGCCATTTAATCTTGACTTTTCTGGGCTGAAGGGGAGATATCTGGAGGAGGGAGAGGGTATGGAGCTGATCCCCAGTTCCCCTCCCTCAGCCAGCCCCTGGGCTGGCAGGATCCACTGGCTGACCTTTCCAGGAACAGGACTACATGTCTGAGTGAAGACTCACTGAGGATCAACCCCCATGACTCTGGATAAATGAAACACTTTGCCGTCTAGCATATCATTCCGTTTCCCACAAACGGCACCAGTAGTCACCGCGGCACGTACAAGCACAAGGAATCTATTATTGGCACCTCTCCTTGGCTCGCCATCATGACGTCCAACCCGGAGGCAAGTGTTAATGCCCTTATAAGGCTCCTTACACACATTTAAATGTGTTATCCTTTGGCCGATGATACAAACTGCTATCTCAGTAGCATACGGCATGGGGAGGTGGGAGATTTTCTTGGCTCTGTGGTGAGAGAGAGAAATTAAAAAGGAGCCTACAATGCTGAGTCACTGTGACAAATAACTTACTATGGAATACATTCAGGCTTTAGCAAGGAGGCAGCTGATAGTGAGTCAGTGACTGACTAGTGCCTCCTAGATTTTCCTCCTTGGGAAAGATTCAATAAAATGGGATGAAGTGCCAGCAAAAAGTCTTTCTCAGTGTTACTGAGTCAATATCACTAATTATACACACGGTTAAACTGTCAAGCTACATTATATGTCACGCATTATGTGCATTTTGTTTGGTGTATAGCATCCTCCCGTTATGAAGCGGTTCAGTATGTCCCATTAAAAACACTGTTTTTCAGATGCTGGAAATTTTGCCAGACTTCAACTGTTTGGCCACTGTTAGTTCAAGCATCTCCCCCCTTCTGGTTGCTCAGCTTTGCAGGCTTATGAATGTCCTATTTAGTGTTCTGGGTTAGCATTCCATAGTGCAATTTAAAACAGAATAGATAGTTTGGTGTTAAAAAAAACTTTCAGTTGCAAAATGGGTACAGTTTTGAGGCAGAAGGTAGAAGAATGTCACATTTCACCCAAGCATTTAGTACTAGTGAAGTAAAATTTACAGGAGCTCAGTCACGGCCAGTGTTTTGTGGGGTTACGTGGGGGGTGTGCGTCTTTTTTTTTTTCCCCTCTCCCATCTGACAGATACATGCTCAGACAGAGAAACAAGATCTCACCCTGAGAAGTAGCTCACTCGGGAACATGAACCCAGAGGGAAGCAGAAAGCAGGTCTGAGCAACTTTGTTTTGGTCCCCTTCCCCTGGACCCTAGGCCATGTACCTGTCAGTGAAACAGCAGAAACATCAAGAAACAAAGCCTCGCAATGGCTGAAAAGCTACTGCTGAACCCTTTTTCTATTTGCACAACCCCATTTTTGCTTATGCTGCCTGACACAGCTTCCAATTAAATTCTCAAATATTCACACAATCTCCTACTGCCACATGACCGACACTGCTTCCTTTAGGACACAACTTGTCTTGTTGAACATAATTAATATGGAAAAAGTCATTTGTATCACCCAAGAACCAAGCACTGAAGCCTTTTCAGCCAACCCATCCTTGGCCACGGCAGCAGGGAATCAAGGGGTCTGAGCAACATGATACCTTCTGTGTTCCCATCAGGCTTCTCATTCAGGTGAAGTCCATTTCATATTTGCCTGTGCTTTCACCTCCAGAGAGGTCAAATAGTATCAGCTCTGAAATTCCTAAGATACCATCTTAACCATTACATTATGGGGAAGATTATAACTATTCCTGAGCAGACCACAACCAGGTGGAAAGAATTTCCTATCTTCCCTTTCCACCTGCACTCTGGGAAGAGACATGAAGTTCAGCCTGGCAAAGGGAAACGTTTTCCCTCAAGTAATTCCAGCTGGGACACTGCAGTCAGGCCACTTTCTGAGCACAAGTAGGATAAAGGCATAGAACAAGCCACTGCTCACTTGACTTTTAATTATTGAGTGAATTATAGTAATGTGGTTCCTGCCCAAAGACTGGCTGATAAAGAAGTGTTATTAGATATTCACAGCTGTTGTCCAACTTATATGAACTTCAGCTGTGCAGTTGCTAGCAAATGGGGTCTATAAAGCTAGTCAAATATTTTTGCATGTTGCTTTTGTTTGTTTCTTGAACAAAAGTGTCTTTTTTCCCCTAAAACAAAGCTTTTCTTGAGAAATGGTGATATCATCAACAATTTCACTGTCTTTTTTTAGCCCAGTGCATCTCTCTGTGACCCTGTGAGACAAAGGGCTTCCTTATTTCCACCATGGCTCTAATACCTCACATTACAAACCCCAGTATTAAAGCAACTGGCATTCTCAATGGAAGGGTGGAGGAGTGGCCAAGGGCTTTTCCAGGCCAGAGAAGAGGCACGTCCCCAGGGCTGCAGGGAACTACTTGTTCCACTGATGCCAGTGTTAGCTTGCTGAAGGACTTTTGAGCCAGGCTCTCATTGGCCCTGAGGCAGAGATCTTAAAGTAGATGCGAGTGTATAGTTATGATCAAAAGAATCTTCTTTTAAGGAAGAATTGTCTTCTATTTGTGAAAATCACACACAGACCCTGCTTTTAAGAACAGCAAATTCATATAATTTTTAAGAAAAAAATTACTTAAGTTTTTCTTTTTGCTCTTGTGAAGAGAGGCTCTCAGATATGACCTTTCCAAAATGCCTGTCAATGATCATCTGTAGAACAAGAGATCTCAGTAATATTTTTCTAAAGCAGAGTGAAGAGCAGGCCATTTCCCATAGAAAAGGAGGAGGATTTTCTCAAACTAATTTTATTTCCTTATCTTTAGTCATCTGTTGAAAAGAAAACACTAAATATATTCCTCAGTCTACTCCTTCCAGTGATAGCTCGAAGGAGTAAAGAACCATATGCTCCTTCAGCTGATCTATACTGTCTCCATGACAATGCACATTTACAAAGTTTGCTTCTAACAACTTTGTAGTATGAGCTCCAACTGCTTGTAATTAAGGGCATGAGGCAGCCTTTCAGGAGGGAAGGGCTGCGTATCACTGGGGCCCCAGCAGTCAGGTTCCCCTTCCCACTTCTGCCTGGAAGGGCTGTATTTCTGCATGGGGCTCTGTGTGAGGCCATTACACTTCTGCACAGAAACTGCCCCTCAGCTGGTGGAAATCAGCTTAGCCACCTAGCACCAGCCAAGAAGCTCATAAGCTTAGTCCTTCCAAGTTCTATACAACTTTTTATATAAAGACACCCTAAATCTTATCAGAAAACTCTTAGACTTTCAGAGTGTCCTCCTGATTAAAGGATCTTTTGGTCACACAGTGTTTTAATGCAGTGAAACTAGTTTTCCCAAAGGTTCCACTCTTGAGCACAGCAGGACCCTCTTAAAGCTGTGACCCCCTCGAGCAGGACTAAAGAGTGGAGGAGCAGGAGATGGGCAGAGGTGCCCTGCAGGAGGGCACCCACGACAGCTGAAATGCAGGCAAGGTGAGAGGTGTTACCTGGCTAGTGGGAAAGGGAAACAGTATGCCAGAAAATAAAGGGACACAGTTTAAAATCAAGGAGGCTTAAGCATCAATTCTAGAAGCAAAAAGTAGCAACTCTAAAATGGGAAGGTTCACTGTTTGTCTCAACAAAAGAAAATTATAGCGGCTGACAGCATTGATTTTTAATGTCTTAAAAATGTAGTTCTAGACATGGACATATTTTATACTTAAAAAAAAAAAGTCAATTCCTTGTTTGATCACCCTCCCTGTACTTAAGGCAGACTGAAGGTTGGAAAGTTCTGTGTGGCTTTTACTCCGCTCACTGGGGCAGCTTGGCTCACCCCAGTGTAGTAGACAGAAGTTTCTTCCCAGGCTCAGTGGATACCTTGGGAAGGGTAACATCCCTAATCCAAGGGGAGGAGAAGGGTCCTAAACAGAGGCAGCACATCACACCCAACCAAGGAGGCAAGGCAGTACCTGCCTGGCCATGCCGCTCCTTCTGCAGGTGTCCTGTGGTGGAGACACCTTGCAGGGGACAGATGCTGGGAACACTCTTCAGTGTCCTGGTACAACCTGGCCAGGATCCAGACCCTGATGGGACAGGCTGTGTCCTGAGCCCCGTGGCACTGCAAATTCACCCCATCAGGCATTTATTCAGCTTGTTGACACTTGCTGGCACGTCTGGGGTGAATAGCTTGCTGTGTCATGTGCACAGCCATCTGCAAAGCATGAGGGAGTTGCCCAGCAGAGCACTCAGGAAGGGGCACCTCTAAAATTTAGGGATCTTTTCCAAAATAGCATTTGAAGAAGCCAGGATGAAGTCGTCGCTTTACAACTCCAGATACATCATATGAGGGATAACAAGCTGGTAAATAGAGTTGCCTTCCTGGGCTTTTATCCTGTGCAAAACACTGGACAATATCTGTTCTAGGACTTGTGGGAGCTATCAGCATCCAGGAAAGAAGTCAGCCAACAAAAAGATAGCCACTACTACCCCTCCTTCCACCCAGGTATTGCCAGAGAGAGAGCATGTACTCCCTGGGAGAGGAGATGATGCAGTGGCGGGTTTTGCACATTAGCCCTTTAAACCTGTTGGATCTTTCTTAACAAGAGTTAAGAAAGGGTCAGAAATACTGATGGGTGGGCAGAAACATGAGAGTGGGACAGATGCCACATCTGTGGATGCCAAGAAGCAGATTGCCCGTGATGGGGATCACAGCTCCTGGAGGTGCAGGTGCCTAGCCTCCTGGCTGAAGCAAGAGCTTACCACGCAGAACCAGAGGTGTTGCAATCCTCTCATTTGTTACTCTTTAAATCCTTGAGATTTCTGTTTTGTTTTTTTTTTTCCAAGTTTCTTGAAGGTTTGAATTTATATTTTTTTTTTTAATTAATACATGTTTTTTAAAAATCTTTGGTTATTTTATGTTTTTCTCCTTTTTTTTTTTTTCTTTCTTCCCTGCAACTACAGGAATAACTTCAATCTGAAAACACCATTTGTCAGAAAATGTTGACATATTCCAGCAGTTATAGAAGCCATGTTAGATCCCAAACAGTATGCAGAAGTTTGGATTTACTGCTAAACCAAGCAAGCCAGGATGCCAAACTTATCAACCAATTTAATGGAAAAACAAATCTCATACTACAATCTAATGGCAGAAAAGCATGGAGGAACAGGCTGTGTCCAGGCTGCAGGCTGTCAATTGTCAGCCTCTACCTAAACAAATGCAGAAAGACCTTATATTGTTATTTTCAGAACCTGTGTGTTTCACTATTCCCCAGTTGGTATAATAGCTGTCAGCACTCCTGTTTTGAATTTCACACATTTGCTTAATCAGAAACCAACAGAAATACACAACTAGCTGAAGTGGTGCATGAGACTCAAATTCTTCCTTTATCAAGAAGTACCCCCGGATACAGGCTGCCCCACATAATCAGATTTAAACAGATTTACAGTACACATTTCAGCTCAGTAATAAAAACTTCATCTGGTTAAGATGTGACTGTATTTTTTTAAAGTATAAAAGAACAATGATACATTTATTTTAAAATAAATGTGACACTTATTTGGCTTGTTGGAATTATATTTTTTTTTATTTCTATAGTTCAGAATCCCATAAAATGACCCAGGCAACAAAATCCCTGTGAATTTATCAGATATTCTGATTTTTGCTAGACTAGCAAATTTCAGTAAGAAATCTCTATCTTAAAGAAGTTCACTGCTTGCATATCCCATTTAAACACAAACAGGACTCCCAAGAGCTGGCAGACAGACTCCCATTGAGTAACTTTCTGCTGCTGTGCTCCTCTCAGCCCTTGCCCTCACACCAGCCAGGCCCAGGACACTGCTCACCATCTGTCTCCACATACATTTGATGGCTGCAAATATATGTAAAGTTCTAATTATGCTTGACAGTCCTCTAAAAATGCAGATTCCCCCCCGCAAATGCCTGATTCCTCCCGAAGTCTATTTAGAGGGAACAAAGCTAAGGCTTCATCTAACTGGAGCTGAGTCTCCAGTTATCCCTTCGCCCTGTATAATGGGAGCGAAGATAAATTCTGCCAGAGAGGAGTCACATCTAGACTAGTCTACCAGCATTATGCAATGAAAGGAGGTGTGCTGTGCAAGGAGTTGCTTCTGCTGGAAAGAGAGACAGCTCAGAGTCACAGCTTCCTCTTCAAGCCTCTGAAACTCACAGATTCAGAAAGATTTGATTTCCCCAGTACAAACCACCCTCCATTCAGGGAGAAAGAGCCAGCCATGCCTGGGCTTTGTTAATTTCTCTCTTTAGTGGGAAAACACATGAGACTTGACATGCCAGGAGCTCAGGAGGCACTGCTCAAAGGTATTTGGTGCCTCCGAGAGCTCCCCGGTGAATGACAATGTAAAGGATTGAATGTGTGTGCCCAAGTGTCGAACAAACGCTGCCTATTAAAGAGTTTAACGGGAGGAAATGCTTTCCAGACACACCAGCTTTTTCTAAGGGATTTGCTACTCTGTAGGATGTCAGACACATAATGTCGATGCCATAAATGTCACCATACAGCAGTTTTGATTCAGAAAAATATGATTGATGTCAAGAAAACTCAAAGCAATATATAACCCTTTTAATATCTTTTCCCCCGGCCCCTTGCTTTGGGAAACAGACTGCAGGAGGAGCTTTGAACAGCCATGCAAAAGCAATCACCTTCAGGTTTCAGAGGGTGGGAAAAAAGCTAAAAAAAATGCCACATCTTTTAGGAGGCTGAGAAAGGGGTGCAGACCCAAGAGATAGCTCCTGCAGAGCTCCAAGGTCTGGCTGCCTAGCCTGCTGCACCCCACAGTGCTGCCAGCACATCTCACCCTTGGGATGAGTGGCTGGTTGGTCCCAGGAACCTATGGGGTATTTTTTCCTAAGAAGAATTTATTCCAGAAACCCAGTAGAGCAAAAGCCATCAGTGCAGGTAGAACAGTTGGCCACTTCATGCAAAATTATCATACCCCAATGGATGGAAAAAAAAAAAAAAGAAAAAGAAGAAAAAGGTTTTTTCCCATCCTGTTTGGGACATAGACACAATGAAGAGCAGATGGAGTCTGAGTCACCTTACAAGACCGTGGTCAGATGAACCCAAATTAATAGGTATGCATGGGTGGCAGCAAGCCCTAAGCCCACATAGTCAGCAGTATCTCTTTCCTCCCATAATACCAAGCTCAGGCTGGGACCATGCTGTGTCCATGCTGTGTCTCCTCACCTCTCCTGGGTCCAGGAATCCTGGAAAGGATCCCCTTTCCCCCATCTAGGAAAACAAACCCATTTTTCTTATTCCTATTCCTTCTTATTCTATTTACTTCATTTGTTTTACATTTCCCTAAGCTATAAACTCCATCATGATTATTAATTTTGATCCTAGAGTTTCTCTAGAGGCTTAGAGTAAGTGGCCATAGTTGTGCTCCCATGGCAATGCAACCCTCTGGCTTGCTGAGGGCTGTGTCGTGTTAGACCCCCACAAAGCACATAGTGAGGGACAGCAACGCACCCAAATAGCTCAAAGCTTGGGGAGACAAGCCAGGCAAAGAAAATATTTGTGTTCTCATTATATAGGGAGATGAAGATCCTGGTTAATTTTGTTTAATTGCTTCCAGCTCCTTTTGGTCAATAGAGAAATACAGACAACTCCAGGGGTGATCAAACCAAAATGGACTAAAGACCCTGGAGATGAGCTTATGTCACTCATTATAGCACTGACCCTCCTGGTTTAGATGTGTTAGTTAAGTGGGGTTAATTCAGGCTGTATTACCAGCTCAAGACTGCACCCAGGCTTGGGTTCAAGCTGAAAGCCTGTGGCTGGAAGAGGAATTGTGCCTGCATCCTTGGAAACCCAGACCAAGACCTGGATTGAACAGCCACCTAGTCTGTCTGGTTTTTTTCCCTTGTATATTTTTGTTACATTTTATGGTCACCCAGGTGGCTTTCTCCAGGCTCCCCCCCCCCCTTTATATGTGACTCCCCAGAGTGGGCTGTTTGTCCCCCCAGCAGAAAATAAAAAGTCACACCAGCAGCAGAGGGTGTGGGGGCAGACGTTTTTTGGGCATCAGAACAGGCAGTTTTTAGAGCCTCCAAATGAGTAGGCGACTGTGCTGAGGCTCTTTCTCCCACCACAAATCACGAAGCCAAATATCTCAGCTGCACTGCATGTCTGCAGGAGCTCCTCCTCTGGTGCTGGCTAGTGTGGGAAGGGCTCTGCTGGCACAAAGCTCACCCAAGCACTTGTGTGCATGTGGTCAACATTAAGGCGAGACCCATTGCATGTGTTTGAGATGCACACACATGGGCAAAACCTTTCTGCCACTTACAATCTGCCTGGCTTCACAAGAGCAAACCAGAGCACACCAAGCATCAGGACTATGTGCAACCAGCCAAACTCTCCGCGGATGTTGGTGCTTGGATAGCCCTGTGCAGTAAGCGGGGTTTGGCATAAGGCAAATAGACCTGGGCATAAGAGCACTAAACAGCAGAGATCTTCTCTGCTTCTTCTTAGAGAAGGGAGGGGAAACAAATTAGCTAAGGTAGTGGAAACAGATGTACTTATGTATCTTGTACTCTATAAAAGAAAGGCCCTTCCAGTGAAACAGATGGGTTTAAGTGCCATTTAAAGCAACTCCTGCTTCACCCAAGAAAGCCTCACACAAGCTTTGCGTGTGGATTACGCAAGCAGTTTATACAAGAAAGAGTTTGGCCACACATCTCTAACATCATAGAGATTCTTAATCAAAGCTGAACCAGAGGAGTCAAGAAAAACAGCCTCTATATCCTTGAACCTCAAGCAACGCTACTGACTTAAGCTGCCTGTAACCGGGAGCTGAGCTTAATTCTGTAGCTGCTGCTTCTCCTTCCCTTTTTTGCTAGTATCCTTTGATAGCCCTGTCTCAGGGAGACATTTTTAGGAACATGTAACAGAATAGCTTCATTGCTTCTCATGAATTGTAAAAACCTTCACAAAATCACCTAGGCTAAAGGTGAAGAGATTTCACAAAAACAATCACACAAGCAATAGCTGTAATTACAGACACCATGTTTCTAAACTCTTCAGAGTTGAGCCACTGATTTAGCATGTATCTCAGCCAGTTTGCACCTGCCCCTACAAGAATTTTCTTCAAGGACCAGAGCAATGTGAGCTAAGAAACAGACTTCAGAGATTTCCATTTTTCTGCCTCCTTTCTTTTGCAACCCTGTGCTGTAGACTAGGGCCGTAACCAACATGTACTTTAGATCTGTGAAAGGAGAAGAATGAGGAAGACAAATAACACCTTAATTTCTCCTTGTGTTTAGTGAAAAGGCACTAGACAGAAAAAGGTGGAGTGATTTTTTATTCCCTTTCAGTCAAAGCACCACCTAGCAGCTAAAACCTCAAAAACCAAAGCAGTAAAAATGATAGGACAGTCAGGATTTGTTAGAATAATCAACAGGGATAGAGGAAAGATTAGCTTAAATGAAATTTAGAGAGAAAATGCTCCTCACATCCTTCCTTCATGCAGGCTAGTCCAACCACTCAGCTCATACTGTTGCTGCCATTTAAAAAGTGACAGCTTTCAAAAGAGCCAGGACTGGTTTGCAATGCTAAGCTGAGAGAAGCACACACAAGCAACAACTGAACACAAAAATGCAGAGGAAAATAAAGTGTTTTTTAAAAGTAAAAAAAACAAACAAAAACCCCACAACAAAACAAAAACCCAAAAAATCCCCACCAAACCCCAAGGATATAAAATAGAGCAGGTAAAATAGAGCAGAGTCAAGGCAAAAGGCTCCCAACAGCACACAAAAAATTTCAGGTTTGGCTCACTGCTTAAACCAATGCTTAAGGAAGAAAATCTAGTATTGATAAAGATGAGGAGGTAGAAAAACACTCAACATACCTGCTGGTAGTGACACTAAAAGCCTGAAGGTTCACATCCTGCAGAAAAGAGTATTCCTAGGAGACCACTGCTTCGTCTGCTTACTCCCATGAACATTCCCACCACCATCACTCCTTTACTCTTGTCAACAGAGCACACTTGAGCCATTTCCCTGTAAGCACTTCCACCTGTTCCCTGGGAAGATGGTGCCTGTGCTCACATATTTCTATTGTCAAGTAGGTTAGGCATCAGCTGGCCCTACATGAGTCATACCTAGGAACAGTCCTTGCATTCTCAGTGCCTCACCTCTTATGCTTCATATGTCTCTCCAGCTAGCCAGTGCCCTTATAACGCCATGAGGAGGAAACCACTAACATGTTAACAGCTGGTCAGGGTCAGCTGCCCACTCCAGGCTACAGCCCCATGGCTGTTAAGAGGAATGAAGATACCTCTTGTGTTCATCATTAAAAAAATAATAAAGCAACCCAATATTTTTGGCAGAGAGGAGAGAGAAGAAAATGTATTACAAGTCCAAATAAAGCTGTCTGCTCTTTGCTAGATACTACAGGAGATGCAGCTGTAGATGAGTGCAGAGCTCTGGGATGTGTGGACAAGTCGGCAAAACTAATGAAGCAAACTTTACTCACACATTTCATAGAATCACAGAATGTGAGGGATTGGATGGGACCTCGAAAGATCATTTAGTCCAATCGCCCCGCCAGAGCAGGATCACCCAGATTAGACCACACAGGAGCACGTCCAGGTGGGTTTGGAATGCCTCCAGACATGCCACAACCTCTCTGGGCAGCCCATTCCAGTGTTCTGTTACCCTCACTGTGAAGAAGTTTTTTCTCTTATTTGGTTGGAACCTCCTATGTTTCATCTTGTACCTGTTAAGTAGCTACAATGCAGCTACTGTAATGGTAGGGTGAGACAGCACTCCAGGGAACTTCCACAGGAGAATGAATTTGTCCAAATTCTCAGTCTTGATATGCATGTGTTTCTCAGGCCAGATTTTTGGTGGCTCTTTCTTGGACGGAGCATTTCCAGAGCTCCTTTTGGCCTACGGAGTGAGTCCTTCTGTCTGCAGCAGGAAAAGAATGTGAAATACTGGCAAATACAGAATTTGTACATGTAAAACTCTTCTCACGTCAGCATGACCACTCCTGATTTATATACCCTTAGTGATGGTGAAATCTGAATTGGAACTGGGTCTTCATTACCATTTACTGTCTTTGGTTAGAGCTTTGGGCAAGGCTCTCAACAGCATTGTCT
The DNA here is from genome assembly GCA_027560015.1 of Chloroceryle amazona. Classification (NCBI taxonomy): domain Eukaryota; kingdom Metazoa; phylum Chordata; class Aves; order Coraciiformes; family Cerylidae; genus Chloroceryle; species Chloroceryle amazona. Next base: position 25,158 of record JANHFX010026347.1, read on the forward strand.
TTCTAACAGAACAGGAACATGTGACAAAGTCCTTTCAATGTGTGTGTCTCATTTCATGCAGTTCGGAAATGCGTGCAAAAGTGCAAATACTCAACCACCCATTTAAAAAGCCAGGAGGAGCATTACTGGGAGGCTCCAGGACACCAGCAGAGCACAGGGATGAGGGCAGTGTATTTGGTGAGTGTAAGATTAAAGTAAGTATTTGAACTACAAACTGGATCTCAGTCACCTCAGGATTTTATTCAAAAGGAAGGACATGAGGAATTGCTGAAGTTGGCAGAGGGTAATATAGAAAATTCCAAAGGAAAGGAGAGTAAATAAACAATCAAGAATATCCACAATGGAAAGAAGGAGTTAAGAAGCACCTGAAGCTCAGAGAAAAATCAGTTTCAGGTATGTGAGAAACAGATCTCTGGCTTGAGAATAAATGTGGCAATGACTCCATAAGAAAGATTTGGGCAAAGTCAGAAGATGACTGAAAATAAGGCACTAGGAAGTAAGAGTGGAAGTTAAATACCCAGCCAAAATCAGATCGCATTTAAGCATAATGCTGGTTTTCAGACTATAAATAATAACAAATCTTCCAAATGGGTATTCATGAAGCATAAAAATATAAGAAAAAATTATTAGGAAATAAAAAGGAGGTATATGAAGGCAAAAGAAGACTTCATTACAAGTTAAATCTCTGTTTCTCCGAAGTTACTTGCAGAGCACACACCAGTTTCAACGGAGCAGGCATTCAAGCCATTTGTCTTAGCCTGAGACTCCATGTAAGAAGAAGGATTTGAGTTTCATGTCAGAGCATGATGAATGGTGAGTCTCTTCCTAGAGCTAATTTAGCTCATCCCTTCTAGGGAGTCAGAGAGAACAAAACTGGCTTTCTTCCCAGTTGAATCAGAAAAAAAAAGTGCCAGTTTTGGGCCACAGCAATGGATCTGGTTTGTGTTCTTGTTTTCCCTGAACTGAGAAATACTGGGGAAGCTTGATGTTTGGTTTTGGGAAGTGTTCTTTGTAAGATGGAGAGGGATGGAGCTTGCAGCATTTGATGAGGAAGATGAACAGAACTGAATCTATTACAAGAGGAGGAAACCCTTGTAGGTTTTTTTCCTTCCAGATGTTCATTTAAACATTTGAGTTAGGAAAAAAAAAAAGAAAAGCTTAAAACAAACTAACCAAAATCACTCTTAATCAGGTTTTGTTTCCATGGCACCTTTGATGTCATAAGCTTAATAGCTCTCTAGTGATCCATAGTCTTCCAGGAAAAAAAAAAAGCTAGACAACCTGAATGCCAAATGGTGAATACACCCTTAAAAATATCCTTTCTGAAAAGTTTTCAGGCCTCCCTTCTCTTTTAAGAATCCAGGGAAACCAAAAAATCAAACCAGGATTTTCCCCCTCCCACGCTCCCCCACCCCCACATATCACCAGAAATCTTTGCACAGCAGTTGGAATATATGGAGACCTACAAATATATTATTAAACTGCAAAGGAAATGCATAAAAAAGACTGTTGTAAAAATAGCTGTAAAGCATTTTTCTTCATTCTACAGATGCAGACTCTCAAGAAACATCTTTCTGTCAAAACTGAAACAGATTGTGGTGTTCAGCAGCACATTTCTTTGCTAGGGAAACATCCTTGGTACAGTATTTTTGCTCTTCATTTGATGGTCTTTCCAAGGATTTTCTAAATAATCATGGTGCTGATGGATGATAGCAGTCATGCTATGGCTGCTACTAACACGCACAAGTCTTGCAAGAGGTAAAGTAGGTGTAATTTACTTTTAGTTAAAAGCTTTTGCTCAGTAATATTTTTATGGCTTGATCTGCCACTTGTGGTTAAGCAACATTCCCAGTCTCATTGGTCTTCAGGATTCTTATCTGATTTTATAAGAAGAAAAAGGGGCAGATCTTTGATTTGGTGCTTTTCTGGTTATCCAGCCAGTGCCAATGTTTTAGCAGTGACACATCCCTCCTTCTGGAGGGTTTAGCATGTACAGGAGAGGGACTGAAGCTTCAGATGACAAGACTTATAGAAAATTGCTGCTGGAGAAATTAAATATCATGAACTGTACTAAAAAATCCACCAAATCCTAATCCTGATTAGAAGCTTTATTTCTTTGAAGGCTGAATGTAAAGATTTTGCTGTGATTATAGTAAAATACACAACAGAGTTTCTACTAACTTTGAGGGAAAGAAACACTTAAAAATTCAACCTTTTTTTTAAATAAAAGTTGATAAAACACTGTTTAAGAGATGACAAATGTATATCAAATAAGATACTTATAAAACATGATATCTACAAAATATAATAGATCTTCAAAAGAAAACCACTACCAAATTATCATAGAATCATAGAAATGTCTGGGTTGGAAGGGAAATCTAGAGGTCATCTAGTCCAACCCCCCTGCTGAGAGCAGGGGCATCTGCAACTAGAGCAGGTATCATTTAATGTTACTAGAAGAGAAAAATGAATCAATATCGTATCCTTTGTGTGTCCAGGCATGAACCCTGCAATCCATGCAGAGTGAATCTGGATGCTGTCAAACAAGCCAATGTACTAGCTACTCATAATTTATAACCCATTTAAGAAAATAAATAAGTGCATCATATTAAAAGAATTATATTTTTAAAGGATAAGATCTAGTGGAAATTTAAACATAATTTTAAAAGTGGATGTTACCCCTATATATGAAAGGGTTTGAACTAAATCACTATACTGGGAAATCCCTCTAGGCTTTTGATGATCTAACAGAGTGTGTAACAGTGTTTATCGTACCTTAAATCATCTGTGTACATCTCAGAATTTGCCCCATCACACTTTCTCTGATAGAAAATGTAACGGCTGGTCTATTTTGGTCTAGAATGGGAAGATAATAAATAAAACCACAGATTAAAAAAAAAAAAGAAAAAAGGAAAAAAAGAGCACATAGTTCCAGATGCAGTAATAACACATTTGTTTTCTTGTTTGGGCTACTGGCTTGTTTGTTGTTCTAACCATGTGTCATTACAGAAAAGATAAAGTGCATTACCACACTGTATTAAAAGCCAGAAAAAAACCCTCTCCTGGTAATACTTTTTTTCCTAGTTATCTTGTGTGGCTTATATTTTGAGTAATGGAACAAATTTATTTAGAGCTATATTCATATATTTATATGCTATTATTCTAAATTATGTTCTGTGACAAACATCAGCAATTTTCTCACTGGGAATTTTTCCAGGTAAAGTTTCCCAGTGAGCCGTCCAGCCATTGATATACAGACCCATGTGCAAGTTTTAATGCGTTTCTATTTATCCTGCTTAAAAACAAACATCTCCAGACAGAAGAGACTGACAGGCACATGAAAGACCACTTTAATCTCCTTTCCCAATCAGTGCAAATATATGAAGTGTGGTATAAACTGAAGCATGCTTAACTCACATTGTGGGAAGCCTTGTAAAGGTGCTTTCCAAAATACTGCTGTATATGAGCACATTCGTTATCAATTACTTTATAAGGGAAGGGTAAGGAGAAATAACATTACTTTCTGAAGCTGGTATTGGGAACAATTGATAGTTGAGCCCAGCGGAATCTAGTTGATGATATGCCTACAAGCTGTGTTAGGTATGGCATTTACAAGGCAAACCCAAGCAAAACATGCATGCCTATTAAGTTAATATGAAATGCATATACTATAAATCTTGTGAAGTTATACATATCTGTCTTCTGTTTGGAAAGTGAGTCACTGATTAAAGACAGGGAATAGGACCTGTAGGGATCCAGATCCATGACTGGAGCAAGCGGAAACCACAAATAATTCAGAATTTTTAAGAGCATGTTGTTAACATCACTATACATGCCTACATATGCACATGCTGACTTATATTAACTTGTAATTGGAAACCAAATAGAATCTTTTAAAAGAAAAAAAAAATCTCTTACTGAAAGCTGTTAACTTTTCCATCTTGAAAATATTCTCCTCCTTTTTTTTCTTCTTAGCCATAATTTCTCCTTCCTCAGACTTGTCTTAGCCACTCTCAACCTCCCGCTTTCATTCTCTTGTGACTAACGGGTTTCAGGAATGAACTTCAGAGTCTGAAAGAAAAATATCTCTTCCAGATTGGCTATTTTTCAATTAACTCCTACAAATACATAGTGCAGGCGGTTCAGAAGACTGGCCATAAAATACACACTCTTTCATCTCCGTGTTGTCCTTTCAGCTGCAGTTCCAGGTAGTAATAATCAGAAGCTGTTGGTGAACTTCAGCCAGCATAACTTTCTTGAGGATCCATACTTAGGACTGATTTTTTCAGCACAAGTTCACCCAAGCCAAAAGGACATGTTCTTAACATTCAAGTCACTTTCTTCCATTCCTCCATCACTTAAATCATTTGTTCATTTTTTGTTGTTGTTGCTGTTTCCCTGAAGATGATATTAGTTTCCTTCTTAATTCAAATCCTTTCTAAAACTGACCTGAGTCACCTACCCTGGTTTCATAGCCAGTGGTGGGATTCCTTTATCTCTGCATCATCCACACAACAGCTATTCTTGTTTCCCATAGTGTGTTCCTTCTGAGGAGCTCAGCTCAGTCTGTGGCAATAGTTTACCTTAAAAAATACCTCTTTCGCTCCTCTTATCCATTCTCCACCCCTTTCTCCCCTCCATCCAATCAGCAGAGTAACTCCAATATTAAAAGATAAGCATTTTTTTCAAGCTCACTCAGTGTTTCTGTCCAAGTTAGATAAAGAATACAGGAGTTTCTATTCCTATGTTTAAGTATTACCTCTAAACTACTATTTCAGCACCTTTTTACTTTGCCTGTTCTGGGGATCCATTTGTTCTTATGGTTAATGTTCTTCTGTCCTAAAGATCAAATATTTGAAGGTACCAGGTAGCTGCCATGTCTTCTAGATTTACATCACAGTAATAGAGAAAAATCTGGACTCAAAGCTCCCCAGAGTGATGTGTCTGTGCCACTGATTTTATTGTTATTTGCATGTACTATAGCATCCCCATAAAAAACACATGTCTCTGATTTACACAATGGCCTCTAACCTCAGAGTTAGCTTTTCCTTCCACAGACCCATAAAAGACACATAAGGAGAAAATAAGGGCCAGGGCTAACATAAAAGCAAGCCTAGTTAGAGCAGCTTTAGACCCAGCAGTTTCTGATTGTTCCACTTCTGCAGGAGATCAGTGGCCAAGTGAGAGGCAGAACCCTCTAATGGCACTGCACCCTGGCCAGGAGCTCAGAAGTCAGAGAGCACCACATACCAGAGGGAACCCTAAACGCATACACGTTTTTTTGTTTATTTTGAAATTAAACCCAACAGAGCAGAAAATATTCAGCCTGATACATGGCAGATCAAATACTTCTTCATCTTTCTGAGCGTATACCATGTACAGGACTGATCCCACCACAGCACTTCACCTTCAGAAGAACTTGCCTAATGTTTACAGCAAGGAGTGAGGAACTGAGACCGCCAGGTTATGGTCCTAGCTCTGTTTGAAATTCCTCCACAAAAAAAGGAAAAAAAAACAACCAACCAAAACAAAACAAAGAAGAAAAAAACCCCAAACAACAAAACAAACAAAACCAAAACCAAAACCAACCCAAGTGAAAAAAAAGTAAACCAGATATTCAGAGAGCTTGCCTGCAGGGCACTCCACTGACTTCCGGATTGTGGTGTGATTTGCACCAACTAACACTCTGGTCAAGGTTCCACTTGTTCTGCTGCACAAACCATGCTTTATTTACTTTCTTAGAAGAAGCAGCTCTGCTGGTGCTGCTTCACTTAAACTTGCTGGTCTGAGCAAAACTATCAGCTGATCACTCTCCTGGGGGAATAAGAGCAGAGACTTCTGTGGGTGAGAGGGGCCAGCCTTTTTCTCGCTCACACCTGCAGTGTTTATTGGGATGGAGAACTGGATTCTACTTCCCACAGGGAGATTCCTTTTATCATGGAGCTTGAGCATTGTGACAGAATTGTTTGTGAGACCTCAACACTGGAACTCAAAACTAAATGGAACTGAAACACGGATAAGTTTGCTGCTACTACCATCACACTCCCAATGCTTTACTAAAGGTACAATTTAAATAAACACTCTCTGTCTGACGCATGATGGCTTCACATCAATCCCAATATAATATTTAAATGCTCTATAATTTCATTAGTCTAGCTATTTTTCATAGGTGTATGATTTGAAGTAATTTTGCTGCATTCTGTTGATATTAGAGTGACTTGTGCAGCATTACACTGGCTTTTTGGTTATGACCAACCAGCGTCCTGGTAGAAACAAAACAAAACAACAACAACAAGAATAAAAAATCACAAGGTACCAGGCTGTGGTTGCTGCTTTTTAAAGTTTTTCTATACTCAGGACTCCAGCTACATAACTTGTATCCATTTTAATGGTCTTATGTAACTAGCAGAACCCTATTCACATGTTTGGGCTAGTAGTTAAAACGCTGTAATGTATTTGATGCCCTGTTTGTCCATGCAACAAATATTCCCTAAAATGTGCTTAGGGGTCTGAATGACAAGAGGGAATGATTTATCTAGTGATGCTTTTTGTGGCTGCTGCCTCCAGCTGTCCTTCAAGCATCTCTCTGCAGAGATCCCTCAGCTACTCACAACAGAGCTGCTGAGTCGCTAGTTTGCAATTTGGTGTATGAAAGAAACCTACACTTGGTACAGGTTTCTCTCAATACAAACTCCAGAGCATGAGTTGCTGCCACATGGAGAGATGAGATGCCACCCTAGCATGGGTGAGGAGAAGAGCAGCACAGACTTTTGTCTGGGAAAACATAATTCATCATAGATTAAGTCACCCCTGCTTATCAGTCACAGGCCCTTGGGTCTTAGTTGTCATTTAGACTAACATCCTTTTACACAGCCCCAGTCATATCCAGAGGTCTTCAGGTAGTTTTAAATAGAAATTATGGCTATTGCAAAGCCCCTTTGTGAAAGAAGCAAAATGAGCTTTACTGTGAGTAAGCACTCGGGTGAAGGCTTTCCAAAAGGCACATTCTTTGGGATTCTTGACGATAGACATAATTTAAAAGTAGTGTTGTATTGGCTTGGTGTTTTTTTTTTGTTTTTTTTTTTTTTTTTTTTTTTTTTTTTTTTTTTTTTTTTTTTTTTTTTTTTTTTTTTTTTTT
>JANHFX010026347.1:32395-48854 GCA_027560015.1 Chloroceryle amazona
GTCTTGGTTTTTTTTTTTTGTTTTTTTTTTTTTTTTTGTTTTTTTTTTTTTTTTTTTTTTGTTTTTTTTTTTTGTTTTTGTTTTTTTTTTTTGTTTGTTTGTTTGTTTTGTTTTGTTTTGTTTTTGTTGTTGTTGTTGTTGTTGTTTTTTGGTTGTTTTTTTGTTTGTTTGTTTGTTTGTTTTTTGTGTGTGTGATTTTTAAATCACATCGTTTTCTGCTCTGTTTAAGTGGCATGCAAAACATGAGTAGGTCAGTGAATAATGGTAGATTTGGTGGTATTTGCTTCTTTGGATTGGTGCCTAAGTAGTCTAAATCACATCTACACATGCTGGCATCACTGGATGTGAGATTACAGAAATGGAGAATTACATATGCCTTTTTAGTAATTAAAATTTCTATTGTATTTGGTGTCTTTACTAGGAGTTTCTGAGCCATTTTAATTCCCAGTGTTAGAATCCCTGTTGCCTATTTTTAATATTCTTGCAATGTAAATACATTTTTCACATTACTTTAAGGACCTTGTGTGAATAATACTCAAATAAACACAAAACAGTGAATCATATAACTTCTGGATACTTCACATGTGAGTAGTATGAATTCAGGTCATGGAGCACAGCGAATTGTGAGGATTTATATTGGCTAGTAAGACTAATTAAACAACAAAAAAGTAAAGGAGATTGTTCTAGCTGTTTTGCAAAAAAACCCTTGGAATATTTCTTTTGCATTTTGTTTACCAGGAGCTCCCAGCAAGTTTCAGTCAGATGCATGTTCTCACGAGCTAGTGCCTCCCATTTGCATTTTAGCACTGCCATACTGCTGCAGCTGCAACAAGCAGGAAGGGCAAAATTCAGTACTGCTGAAGAGATGGCAATAGGATGATCCTGTCACCTGCTCCACTGTGAAGCAGGACCTGAAAGCAGCAACTATCACAACCTCTGAAAGTTGGGTAAGGTCATAAGTGAAATGACTAATTGAAGAGGAGAATAATGTAACGCCAATGTATTTGGTATATGGTTCTTACACACTCTTACCTTCTTAAACTTTCTATGCACCAAACTATCCATGCAATCCAAGGCTGCAGTGCGGTTTTGCTCCTAATTCTTCTGTGACTAAACGATGCCCTAGGTAAGAGACTTGATGTTCATGCTTGGTGGTAATTACACTGGGTGCTATATTTAATATAATTTCCAGATTTCAGACTGACCTAACTACAAAACCTCATAATGTTACCAAAAATAAGATATTTGAATAGGCAAGATAGGAGAAGGAACAAAAACTTTGTATATACTGCCATTACATATCCAGCTATACTTTACACCGAGCCCAAATTACATAACATTGTTAATTAGTACAAAGGGAAGAGTTTTACTGATTTTTAGGGTTTAACTTCTATTCCCCTCATGTTTTGCTTGGCAGGTGCCTGAAACGTCTATCAGAGGAACTTCTGTCTTTTGCCCTGGAGCACTCATACATTACTGTTTTTTTTCACCAAAGGGAAAAAAAAAACAACCAAAAAAAGAGACCAGTAGTTGCCATAATAAATCAACCCAGCACCTCCTCTGGAAAAGGTCAGTCCCAGTTATTAATCATTGACCTGTTTATATTTTAATCCAAAACTAAGAAGTGTCATATGAGGCAAGGTGGGGCCTGAAACATTTTGCCTTATGATTTTAGCAGTAGGTGCTCTGCTAGGTCTTAGTCTGCAATTCCCCAAAAGACACGGCAGGCTCAACACTTCTTCTCATCTTCCACATATTCCAAACGTTTTGTCACAATGAGTAGGACACATCTGCAAACAAAGCTGTAACAAATTCATACCTTGTTCTTTCAGAAAAGCTCAATTTTCTATGTTCAACAATAACTCCTGAAGTCTGACATATTCCTGTGAAGGAAATCAGCCTTCCCTGGTTTATAGATTCCCCAAATATGCTGGATATCCATCTCAATGAGTACAAAACCTCAGTTACCTGGAGAATATGTCAGAAAGCTGAATGAAAACAGAGACGCTGAGGTTTCTAGAAGAAGACATCCTGTGCTATTTTCTTGTTTTGATCAAAACCAAAGTATTTTGATGAACAGTATTTTAAGTAACATGGAGATTTTAGTTAGTAACTGATTTTTCTCCCCCAACATGCAAAACCTTTTTTTTTCTCCCAAAACAGTTGAATTTCTTTTGGCATTGGCGTACTTTCCCAAAGAGCCAGAAGCAATACCAAACAGTGTGAGTGCATGTTGAACATATTTTTCCGGGTGCCTACAGGCACAGCATCATCTTGTGAAGAGTTTTGCTGGGGAGGTTTCAACACTATATGTTTCTGCAACATTTTCAATAACAGCATCTGGATCTGGACCACATGGCCACCTACCATACCCTCCTGAGAAAGGCTGGGTGACATTTCTGTTTAAAACTTCTGCCAGTGAAAACTGCAGAGCTGTGTTCCCAAAATACTCACAGATGACTCTCACCTTTGCCAGATTTTTCACCGAAGTTCAAAAGAAACCCTTTCAGGGTAATAGAATTTTATTTATAGAGGCTTTAAAAAGCTCAAAATCAAAATGAAAAATTCCTTGTTGAGAGAAATATTTTGTCCAATATGAAACATATTAACTTTGCCGTCCTTCAATTTTTAAACTTTGTTTTTTTTTTTTTTTTTTAGGAGGCCAGCAGCTCCAGAATGAACTTCCTCAAGGTAAAATTTGTCTTTTCCCAGATGATGTGTAAAGCGGGGAAGATGTAAAGCAAGTCTTCCCCGACTAAGTGATCCAAAATCAATATTATTTTTCTTTACCTCAGGCAAAAGTATACACCAAAACACCTGCATAATGTGCCTTTGCTTACCACACAAATGTTTTGGGCTCAGGTGGGGGCTCTGAATATGGACGCTAAAATGTTTTCCTTACATGTGTCTTCTCTTTGTCAGTTGGACTTTCTGCCTTACACGTACCTTTGCCTGTATGCAGCATAAAATCCTCACAAGAGGTACATGCTGAGCCTGGAGTCCTCTTGGACCATCCATTCTCTGATAAAATTTATGAGATACATGGTCATGTCCCTCCAATGTTCAAGTATAAGGGAAAAAATTAGCTTCTTATTCTGTAGAATTTCATAGAGAAGACTGGCAGGTCTTAGCCACTTCTGGCTTATTAATGTTAAAGTTCAACATGGGAATAACAGCTCAGGGGGAAGCCCCTGTGGCATCCATCCCCACCTCCCAAGTCTAAGTTGCCCAGAGGTGGCATTCCCACTCATCACACAGGGCGAGCACTAGAACCAGCAAAGGCAGAGCCAGGAACAGTGCTGACACAGAGCTATCATTAAAGAAAAGAAGCCATGCTGTCCCAGATCATTAGATGACTAGGCTATTAAGATGAATAGAAACAAGTGTATTTCTTACATAAATTGCTTCACCCCCTGCTTACTGGGGTTTGGCAGTGGCTTCCCACATTGTAACCAGATGGGAAGTGTCAGAGGTGAAAGAAGCATCTCCCAAACTGTGATGAAGTATAATGACATCTTTCCTTTCACTGCAGTTTCAAAGCTACCACACATTTGCCTCTATCTCCTTTTCTCTGTTCACCTTCTGTATTTATTTCGTTGCAAATATTGTGGAAGTGCAGGTGTGCATTAAGCAAGTACACTTCTCCTTGCATGGTGTGTACACTGAACTTCCACTTCGTCAGATTTTACACCAGAGTAGTTCCATGATTTTCAGATTTTGATCCCTTGCCTATTGCCATGACATCTGATGAGAAAATCTAATGAGAAAACCTGATCAAAGCACAGGTTTCTCCCTTCCCCCAACATGGGGGCTCAAGCACACAGAACTGTGTTCCAGCTAATTTAACAACATAAAAGCGAAACATTTTACATGTAGGATCCGGAACCATCATTTTCTAATGTCAAAGGTCACATGAAATACCTCTTATGTTGTCTCAGTCTATTTCCTGGCATAGAGTTGTAATCTCCGAGAACACATAAATGTTTCAGTATTAGTACTAAGAAGCCACATGAGGGAGCATTTGGAGAATTGAAATGCTTTCCTTGTATCATTGTAAATAAGGGAGGGAATCAAACTTGATCCCTGTGGGATATATAGAATTCAGACAAATCTAGATGTTATTATCCATTTCTGCCCTCATACAGAGATGCAGAATTTGTGATTCCTGCTGAAGGTGGAGTTTCTGGAAAAAAACAAAACAAAACAAAAAAACCCCGAACCATTAGTGGTCTGAACCAGACTAATTCTTACTCTTGCCAAGGTACACTATGACTGGTACACCTGAAAGGGAGTGCAGATAAGTGGGTTTAAGTTTCAGCTAAATGAAAATATAAGACTCTGTACAGGTTATTCTGGACTGAGTGTGGCAGCAATACCAGCTTTCCCAGATTATCAGCAGCCTCAGTGGCACAGACTGGTAAGGTCCCACTTCCTGCAATATTCTGACAAGGCAAATAGCTCATACTACACGCTTCCAAAGAAATTTTACACCTTAAGCTTTTATATTTCAGGGGTTACTAAAGAAACTAAACACCACAGGTACATAAAGTGAAACAAATCTCAATATTTTTATAAACTGACTCACAAATTTTCATGTGTTTGAGGTTGGCAATACTGATGCTAACCAAAATGGGAAATAAAAAAAATGTCAGCATGAACTGTAATGGGAAGTGGGTCTACCTTTCTGCTCTGTACTGTTATCTAAGAAAAAAACCAACAGGTACAGCTTTGGCTGTCCTCATTGGCAGAGTCATCTGAGCCGAAGAACAACATCAAATGACTGTACGGAAAACATTTTTCTAGTAGTGCTAAACAGATGTTGAAGTAATAAAAAATTTAGTGCTCTATGTCCAAAAGTTAACATCCATAATAATTCTTGTCAATCAGAGAAACTCATGTTAAAGGTCATTTTGAAATCTGCAGAAAAACACTTCGCCAAAATTGGATTTTTTCCTACAACTGACTAAAGAGCAAGTAATTAATGAGCTGCATGAAAACCAAGTTGCAGCTATGAAAATGGAATGTTTGACTAAGAGATCTGCAACTGATTTTAATGGACAGAAGTTCCAGCAGCCCCTTCTTTCGTCTGTCTGCCTAAACCATGTCACCAACTCCAGCCATGGCAGAACATTGGATGGGAAAGAGATAAAAGAAAGATAAAGCCAAACTTTGAAACTGAGTATGTTTGCTCAGACTCACTGGAGGAAGTCTGGGACGCTCTTCATGACAGCATTCGCGGGAGACCTGGGATGCTCTTCATGAAAGTATTCGTGGTGGGAGTGGTAGATGCCTGCTGAGCCACTCCAGGTCCAGGGTGCCTGGTGGCCACATCCAAGCTGCAGCAAGGCTTGGCTGTCCGTCTGTGGGGCAGCCCTGCAAATCACAGCATGAAATTTATCTGCATTTGAAATAATCCCAGTTTTCCTAAGGATTAAATTAAACCCAGATCCCGCCAGTGAACCGGTTTATGGCTCAGTCCCCCACGCAGTTGTTTCACTGCAGCTGAGGGGGAAGCAAACTCTGGCATGGGAGCATGTGTCTGAGGGCAGGGCCTCCACAAGCCTCTGCTGCCGAAACTAGCAACCTGGACCCACATGGCCTGATGGCAGAGGAGAGGATGGCATTCGTCCCCTCTAATTTTTACTGCTTTCACAGTTTACTGGTTTTCTTAGCATGAAATCATCTGACAATTTTTATTACGCAAAGAAGGTCTGAAAGTCTGGTGTTTGCTGTTATCCTCATCTCCAGAGAACAATTATTTGCAGCTCCAGTAAATAGGACTTAAAAGGTAAATGGTATTATAGTGTTAATTTCCAAGTGAATTATTCAAAAAGTGCTCCATATGTCAGCAAGCATCATTTTGTGGAACTATATTAATGCCTTCCTTAAATACAGTTCTCCCTTTCTAAAAGCTGTTTTATAGATCCAGGAAACATGTCTGGTATGAAGAAGTGCTTATTGTAAAGGATGTTTTAGCAGTTGTGTTCAATTAACGAGGAAGGCAGGATGTAGCCCTGTATAAGAAATAGCACAGCAGCAATAATTCCTTGGGGCTTGGGAATCTTCACACTTCCAGGTACTGTGCAGTTCATTAAAGATACAAGGTCAGCTTTGTTTCATATTCTGTATTTTACATCAAAAAAAAAAATAAAAGAAAAGCTAATACCTTCTTGTTAGAAGACTCTATAAAAAAATAAGAAGTTAAAATAAAAAGAAACTGTTGCTTTTGAGCAGAGATGCCTGAAAGTAAATCACTCAGAAAGGACCCCAAAGCTTCCAGGATCAGCTCACAATGCTGACAGCAGCAGCCACTCAGTAAGGAAAGGAACAGACCGTAAAATTCTGGTTTATCCCGTTGACACAACCATCATCTCCCTTGCTGCCAGTTTTCAAATTCACAGGATGGCAAGAGGATACACGAGCAGCAGAAGACCTCTCTGGATTTCTCCATATTGACACGTCATTGGACACTTTTCAGCAAACAAATGGTAGCCTTGATTTAAGAGAAAATGTATATGCTTTGAAATTTTACAGCAAGAGGGAAGCGCTTAGGAATCTGAGTGGTGAACCTGGTTTCCTGGATTTCTCCAGTTGAAAGGATCGAAACTCCTTATCTTTTACATACCACATTCATTTCATGAACTCTATGGCACTGAGGATTAAAAACAAATAAATGGAAATATTAAGAGGATTTAAAATGTCTGCGAGGTGGCTGTGCCCCTGTCATCTTTAGTAAATAACGGCTGTATCTATGTTTATTTGTGCTACAAAATGCTTAGAAGCTCAGCCAGGCTTGGGATCGTACAGTGAGGGCCAGCCCGGATAGAGGCACAGAGGTGACAGCAGGCAAGGATTGTTCTCATCCCTATTGTACAGAGGATAATTGCAGCGTGGGGAGATTACACCCAACTGAGCACCAGTTGCACTTGGTACCAGTGAAATGCTAGTGCAGAGGGCAAGAGAGAAAGCTGGAGCTGTCACCTCTGTGTCTAAGCAGCATCATGGCTAGAACTGTAAAAAGCAAAGGTTCCCCCTCAAAAAACAATCTGCCTGGTTTAACTTGTGATTACATTCTCTGAGCCTCTTCAGTGCACTTCATCATGTCCACAAAAGAAATGCATTGTTTACTGGTAACTGGGATGTCAGTGCTGTACCTCAGGCTTACCTGGCAGGCTGGATCTAAGGTCCAGAGCTTGGTCTTGGCTCTCCATCCCTTATCATGCAGGTGAAAAATCTAGACAGACTATTTATATTTTATATATGATTATACTTATATCAAAATCTCTGTGGATTATTTCATCATATTAAAGAGCAACTCCTACTATTCCAGTCTGTTTCTGGTACTTACTTTTGAATCTTCCTCTCCTGAAGTGGTTAGCTGATCTACACCGTTCATACATAAAATACAGAGCAGAGAACATTTGTGGTGACACTTTTCAGATCAATTAGAAGCCCTGTAATATCTGTCTGTCTTGCAGACTGCACACGTCTGCAAGTCCCTGTAACTGCAAACTCCTGCAAATGGCACTAGCTGTTAGTGATGGAAAAAAAATAAGATCTCTTCTATTCAGGGATTTTCAGACTTTTTTTATAGTGATTGTGACCTCTTATGCATTTGATGCAGTGTTGACTTTTCACATTGACAGATGATAGAAAGAAGATATTAGTGAAATATTCAGTTATTGGTGATGACTTTTGACTTTAACTCCTCAGGTCTATTGAAAAGAATTGATCCCAGTCAAAAATTATAGTAAAGGCAACAAATACTGAAGTGTTCTTTTCTGTGAAAAACTTCCATTGGCATATTCAAGTGCCTTAAAAAAATCACCTGCATGGTAAGAGCTCAAAATCCAAACCTCATCTCATTCTACATGGCCCAGGCAAGAACTTGTACCACAAATTCACCACTGGATTAGAATAGCATAATGGTCTCCTGACTGTATTTTAATTGCTATACTGTCAAATCCTGGCTCACAATACTACTACAGATTTTTATTATTATTAATACTATTATGTAGCAATCCACAACCTTTCACCAGGTCCAGACACCTCTGTGGGAATTGCAGTGCAGAAAGCATAAAAGGTGACCACAGTTCTCTCATTTTGAACCCACAATAGTAGAAGCACCAGGAAGAAGAGAACGCAATAAGGGTGTATTGCCCATCAGCCAGAGGGACAACTGGAGGAGAACCCACCTCAGTCCTTCCTGTGTGGCACTAACAGGTGCCATGGAGAACTTTGCCACTGCTCACACACACCGCTGAGCACTAGCAAACAAAATCCACATATGCTTCTTCTTATGAGTTCTCTGGAATGAACACAGTTTAAAGCACTACTCTCAGAGTCTTTTGCAATACAGGTATCTATAAGTGGCTGTCATGCCCGGGCTGCCCACCTTGTCTGGCTGAAGATAGACTGCTTTGTAGCACAAACTATGTAGCTAACCAAAATACATTGAAGTGTCATACACAGTAATTTCAGGTAATTTGTACTAAGACAGTAATAAATTTAAGGTCTGGTGTACCATTACATAAGGAAAAATACAATTTTGGAAGTCCAATCAATGTGCTATGAATGTTTGGTTCAAAAACCTGTGAGCTTTGATGACAGCTTCAGCATCAGTACACACATCAAGGAAAAGCACAATGGCAAAGAACCTGCTCATAAAAACAAATTTCACTGAAAAAAAACAAGCTATGTGACATTTTCCTGCAGTTGAACCACAAAGGCAGATCTTTTCCCCAGCTGTGTGGGCTGAATGCAAGAAGAGGTTTGCCTTCATCACACCCTTGAAGCCACCAGTGATGTGCTCCTCACTCGGTCACCAGAGTGGCACCTAGGTTCAGCAGTAAAAGAGGCTGTTTGGGGATGCCAAGAGAAAATGGCAGGGTGCAATTTGCATCTGTACACTAAGATGCTAAGTCATACCTGAGAAGAGAGGGCTCGACCATACTGCCAGACAAAGGTGTCTTCTGGCTCTTGCTCTCTCTCTCCAAACATTCCCTGGCATATCTAGGAAAACCATCAGAAGGGATGCTGGAAGGTGGGTTTGGGAGTGCCAGAGCCCATCCCTGTGCCCATCTCCATCTAGTTTGATGGCACAGTGGTGGCTTACAGCCCACAATGACCTGCAGAAGGTTGTGTATGGCATAGTGTGCAGGAGAGCCAGCTGGTGTGGGGAGGGACTCAACCACAGGCTTTCACAAGTGCACGCAGGAGCAGGCAATTAGTTGCTCTGTGAAACCCAGTTGGTAGGTTGGCTTTGAAATTCGGTAGAGAGACCATTTGATTTTCTTCCCTCTTCATGTCTCCTTTCATGGAAGGATTAGAAAGTCTACAAGGTGACTTTTCCTTAGCCCCTCTTACAATCAGAGATGTTTGGAGTCTGCTTTATAACCGCTGAGCACTAGCCCTCAGGGTGTTTGCTCCCACACATGTATTGATTCTCCCAGCTCTTCACCTATGCTCTGTGGTTAGGAGTGACTGGCACAACAGCCCACGTGGGCTTTTTTGCAGCTCCTCCCCAAGCAGTTCTCAGCAGGTGAGCTGCAGCCACATTAAATGCATCAATTCCCATGAACTTTTTTTCTACAAGGAAAACAGTTTTTTTCAGAGTGTTACTTGCAGTTCTCCCAAAATGGTAATACATGAGTTTAGCATCAACCCTTCCACTATCACCACTGAAACCTGTACTGGTCTTGTTAATCTGTGTCAGAGGCTCTTTCAGTTGCTCCCACAACAACCTTGAATAACAGGAGAAAATGGATAAAAGCAAAGCAGAGAGAAGGAAAACATGTGCTGCAGTCTTTAGTTTCCATGATCTCTTTCTCCTTCCCTGGCAAAATAAATGAGTTGCTGTGTGGTCTGTTTCACAGATGGGCCAACTGAGGCACTTTCTGCTGTGGACATTCTGCATAAAGTGGGGTGTGAGTTTACATTTACTGCATGTGAATCTACATTTTTAAGTGGATTCACAAACTAGGGCATTTACAGTACTAACACCAGCAGCACTAAGTAAACTTCTGTCACAGCAGACCGAATAGCAGTGTCAAAGCCCTCACTGCAGTTATATTTTCAGTTGCCAATAGCCAGCAAATAGAGAGTTTTGTAGATTCTGCAACTGTCATCCAGGTACAAAGCCAAGACCAGGTCTTCAGTGATTTTCGAAGTATCACAGATAGCTTGCTCAAAGAATGGTGTGACTGGAATTTGTCTAGTAGCTGCTTAAGGGACTGAAGAGCACAATGGCAGCTGATCAAAACAGTGCCAGCTGATGACATTGTTCTCCACTTATATACAAATATATAAACCTGGACGGGCTGACTAGGATTAAAATCTAGAAGCTCATACACCACTTTTTTACAGATAGTGCAGATAAAGCGGGTTTTCTGGTTTTGTTTTTGTTTTTTCTTTTCTTTTTTGGTCTGTGCTCTTTTTTTCTGGAAAGGCATATTTGCATCACTTAATTTTTTTCCTCTAGTTTTTCAGCTTCTAATTCATGGAAAGTTGGTAAGAATTTAGTTAAATTTAAAAATAGGTAAACTACCAAGTGCTGCACAAATTGCATTTGAAAATGGATTATAAAGTATCCAAAGCTGTTGCTACGACTATTCTAGAAGAATTTGTTTCCATGTGAAAGTCCATCATTTTCCTCCTTCATCCCTAAATCACTTCTACCTCAGCTGTCTCCTTTCAGATTTGATGACAAGGAATAAAAATGGAACTTTCAAAAGAAGGGAATGACTAATTTCTAAAATAGAATAATATATTTATACTTTCCCCCCATGGTTTATATCCCCTGTTTTTCTCATCTCTTTTGGTTGCTATTCAGCATCAAAGAGAATTTCACCGAACTGAGACTATGTTGATATGTGATTTGATACTACTCTGACACATGACTCTTCCTTTGGGGTAGTGGCAACTCAGTAAGAAGCCACCCCCTGTGCAGAGTGCTGTGCATTTACCAACAGCACCTTCCTGACACTGTTCACCTGTTTGTCTGTCCTGTGGAGGTTCTGCACATCTGCTCAACCTTCTGTAGCCTTCTAGGGAGTCATGGGTATGACAGGAGCCCAGATTTACCATAGATCCTTATGAGCAAACTGTTTACCTCTGCTTTTCCACAGACCTATAAGGAAATGCTCCATGAAGAACAATGTGACAGCGGCCAACTGCTGAAGATCACTTTAATTCATAAAAAGGAAGCCTAAGCACAAAACACCTACTCCTGGCACCTACAGGTAAATACAGGCCTGGATCAGAGACCAGTGCAGTAAATTTTATTGCAACTGAGCAAAAGAGGAGATTTAGGAGTATTGCTAACACCAGAAAACAAAGTGCTTATTGGGTATTCACACTGGAATTTGTTGTTCCTGTGCAAAGTCTGTCTTGGCCACTTGAGCCAAAGGCCTTGCATGATATAGAAATAAAGCCTTTCCATGGAAATAAAGTCCTCCTTCTGAGTGGAGCTAACAGGAAGGATCAATGGGGAATGTAGTTTGGGAGTTGAAGACAGCTTGCCCTTACAGGGAAACTCTGCCTGTGCTGGCTCACGGGCTTGCTGAGAAAGGCTGAACACAGCCAGGAGCCACCCAAGTCTCCCTGTCAATCACTTCAAGGGTCATTCCACTGCTGATGCTTTGCCAGGTTTAGATTTAGCACAGCTTCTATTTTCTGGCCACTAACCTCTTCAAACTTAATAATACTTTTAACTCTCATTTCATGCTTTCTCTACTTCCTTAAGTCATTTGTGAATACAAAAAAACCCCAGGAGATTAAAGAGGTGCATTTTTCCTTCAGAGAGACGCTGGTTTTCCTCTTTCAGTTCATGACCACTGCCAAGCATTTTGAACATCCACTTATAATGATTGTTTTTACAGGTTTTCCTGGAAGCAATGAACACTAACTTGTACTTCATCGGGGTCATCATTCCTTTTAGAGGATACTGAAAAACACCACTTAATTTCCATTAAAAATGTATCTACTATAGGCACTGTATCTAGTACATATTGGCTGCTTACATGGGAATGTTTAAAAGCTTTATACCTGAACTCCTCTGGAGTCAAACCCCAAGCTGTCAGCTATTTAGTTTTCTAGCTTTGGTCTCCTGTTATCCCTCAACTGATCTATTTCTTGAAAAAAAATGTATTAAAGCAGCACCTCAGTCCCAGACCATGGCATTTTTGTTGCATGAGGAAAATTGGTGCCTCCCAGCAGCTTCCCCAGAGGACTGACAGAAGTACACCCATGAGCTCCTCACCAGTATTCTTTCGTTACCTCTCACCTTTATTTTCTGATAACCCATTTGGCACAGTTCAACCTTTATTTTTCTCCTCCAAGATGCTTAAAAAGTTCCTTGTTTGTTTTCACACTTTGGCCACGTAATTTCCACATTTCTCTTATCAGTTAGAGTTTCAATTTTTTTTTTCTTTCTTTTTTTTTAAAAAAACCTCAGTTCAACAGTCTCACTGAAGCACCTTTGCAATTTATCTACTTGGAAGATGTATTTATTAGCCCAAATACATGTGATTAGTGGGTAAACTTCTGTGTTGGCCACTCTGCTTTACTCTCCCACATTTTCTGATTATTTTTGATCTTTCAGACTTTTTCTGACTCTATTTCTGGCGTCTTCAGCTTATCCCTAGATTGGAATTCCCAGTTCACACCAAAAAGTATAAAATTTGACATGTTTTTACCTGTTCCAATACTCTTACTCCTCACACCAGTTCTTCCCTTCCTATTTTCTAAAGATACTCAATATCCAATGTATAGTTCAAACCCTGTCACATCTGCTGTATTAGAGATTCAAATTTCAGGTCCACAGATAAAAATCTTTAAAGGGAGATTAACCCCAAATAACAAACTCTGAAGATCTGATCATTCCCAGCCTTTGATCCTTTCCGCCTCCTTAGTAAGGAAAACTTTAAAGTGATGCTAACCTTACACATTAGCAGTTAAAAATTACTAAAGATAATGTTGTGTATGGCTTGATTGAGTGGATTTCTGAACAAAGAGTAGACATATGGGGTAGATTACACAAAAATCAAAATCACTGAGCTTTTCCCATTCATCTTCAAAAAACACAAGGAAATATAGAGCTTGTCCAGGGTTCCCTCAAGGTGAAGTAAAACTTTTTCTGCTTCTGAACATAAAGAGCTAATCAAGTTTGATACGATTTCCAAAGAATTCAATAGTTCTCAAAATATGTTCCAGGCATAATGGACAGAAATTACTGTCTTGAGTTACATATAGACAGAAAGGCTGTTGGTTTCATAAATGTTTTTACCACACAGAATTTATAGAAAGTGTTCATATAGACTTGGTAAAAGATACCCCAGAATTTAAGATACATTGCTAGGGTGAAAGACAGTCAAAAATCTGAAGGTTTGTTTTGTCATCAGGCCAAGTAAAACCAGTGGAATTGTTTTAATGCTTTGGTGGTTTCCCCTGACATAATTTGATCCATAGGAACTTTTGCAGAGTAAATTGCATGGGAAGAAGAGTAAATGATCGTGTTAATTAAGAAAGACAGGGACATGAATTACACAGGCTATTGTGTATAGCACTGTGCCATGTACAACACCTAAAGCACCTACAGCTACCAATAGGTGGCAGAATATTTAAAAAGGAAAAAAAAAAAATTGAACTCACCTTTTAGCAGAGATTCAAATGTAAGCAGCTTTGCCACATCTTTCCCACATCTGCATAGAATTAGATGCAAGGAGAAAAATATTTGTGAAGGTGATGGATTACTAGCTAGGATTTACCATATTTTTTAATAATTTCAGCAATTTCCCTAGAGCGTGTGAAAGCCCACAGTGCAAATTATTTGATCCTTGTCACTGTTTATATAATAAGCTATAAAAGCCTCTGACCTATTGGAGGATTTAGCTGACTCTGGGCCCTGAGGACCCTGTTCTTTTGCCACGTGGTCCCACACAGCACCCTTTCATACTTCTAGAGGTGAACAAAGCCTGTAAACTCTGAGCTGTTAACTAAAGATAATTACTCCAAAACAGGAAGGGCAATTAGATGACCAGCTGAGTTTTCAAAAAAATAGATTCCTAATGTTTCTGAAGAAAGAAAACTTACAGTGCTTTTACATTAGCAAGCTTTTAAGCTTCATAACTAAATAATTCATTGGAAACACTAACAAAATAAAGAACTTCCAGTTGGGGTAGCCTACTATGAACTTAAAAATGCTGATAACACCATTGATTACTACAACTTATCAGGGGATACATGTTTTAGACAGCATATCAGTACAGTGGCTCTACATATTTCAACTGTCTTAGGTCAACCAAGAGATCGAGACTTTTTTTTTTTAAAAGAAAGAATCTGTAGTTAATCAAACTCAGATCCCTCAGTATTTATGATTTATTTATTTCAAAAAAGTAATTACAATCCCCACATTCTTCATTTCATTAGCAGTATGTCAAGGAAACCTACTGAAGCTCACATGTAGCTATTAGATTTGCGCAAAAGAAACAAAGCCAGATGTGCTGGTGAGTCAGGTCTGGAATATCTGGTTGCAGGTAAAATTGCTAATGCGACATTGTTGGCAGTAAAATGCATTTGAGAGATGCTTGCACATCTCCTATCTGTTCCCATCACGGTCAAATGGATAAGTAACATTCAAATCATCAGTGAGGTTAGCATCAGCTAGGAAAGTGAATGAAAAAAATACTTACACTCACAAATGTAGGTTACATTTATTTATTTATTTCAAAGAAAACAACACTTTTCTGACATTTCCAGTACCTTCTATTTCTGGGCATAAATCAACTATTGTATATGTGTCAATCAATGGAAATCAGAATACAGATGCCTAAAGGAACACTGGAATGAGAGTTGGTCTGAACAAAGTACGTAATACCCAATGCACTTAGTGTCCAGGATGCAAACTAGACTTTGTATACACTTGGAGCTAACTCGGGGAATGTCTACACTAAGCCATATTGGGCCAAATGGATGTTCCCCAGGAGAGCTCAGACTCAAGTATTTCAAGGGTTTGTAATGTGCATATCCAGTTCTGTCTGTGGAAAACTTACCATTGAAACACCTCTGGACCCACTGTCTTCATTACAGGCCCCCTCTAACACAGCACTTTGAGGAGTAGCTTTACGTTGCATCATTCTAGCAAATTCTTATAAACCTTGTGGATTAGCTGCAAAGAGGAAAATGAGATGCACGTAGGCAGCTGAAAGGAAATATAAGAAAAAAAATTAATATTACAGAATTCCAAATATGATTTGTTTTCATTCTCAAAATGGTGGAAGACCCTTGTGGTTATCCTAGCTGTTTCCATTCCTGAGGAGATGTTTATTTCTACTTGCTACCTAATTGCTGACTTAGGAGACATGACAACTGGTAAATTAACAATATTTCCAACACTGCTCCTAAAGTTGTTGGGGTTCTTTGGTGGTGCTTTTTTTTTTTTCCTATTTCTTATTAATATTATGTTTGCGGGTTTTTGTTTTGTTTGGGTTTTGTTTGTTCATTTGTTTGGTTTGGTTTTGGTGTGTGTGTGTTTGAATTTGTTTTATTTTCTTAATTTTAAAAACTAGCATAAAGACAGTTTCTGTGCCAGGCTTGTTTTTCTAAACTCTTGCTGTTTTGTTACTCACATGAAAAAGAAAATGAATAGGATAATCTATGAGATTACCACATCTATGATGAAATCATGCCAGCAGATTTTTCCCTGCCTGGCTTCATGCTGCATTCAAAGACCCAAAGCTAAGTAAACGTCAGGCAGTTAGGACTAAATAACCCTTTAGGAGCAGAGGGGATGAAAGATACGCAAACACCATCCAAAAGTCTGCAGCAGGCCTGAAAGGAAGTTAAGAAGGAGAGCACTTTTTAGCTCCAAATATCTTCTTGTTAGGCCAAGCACAGAAAGGCTTAATGATTTTGAAGCACAGCAAAGTCACCCCCCACCCAACATACATGCACATACACCCAGCCAGCAGCCACCCCTTCTTCCCTTTCCCAACAAAGCCATGGGATGCCACAGGGGTGACCTGAACCCAAATGAGTCTGAGCCAAAAACTGGTGGTGAGTCTCTATCAGTGCCTGATACCTGGTCTCTTTCTCCTCCAACTTGGTTTTGCTATAAACACCAATCAAGCTTTTAAAAACATTATGGGGCGGGGATAAACATCTTAAGAACAGTTGGAGGTGACCAATTTCAACACAGACCACAATCACTAGAGTGAAGGGGTAGATGATCCTGTTAGTCAGATTCTGACACTCTTATTCCTTTAAGTTTCTCTTAAGATTGGCACATTAAAGAGGAACTCATTTCTGTATTAATATATCAAAATTTTACCCTAGGATCTATACTTTCCACCAACTCCCCCCCCCCCCCCCCCCCCCCCCCCCCCCCCCCCACACACTCACCCCGCCCCCCCATTCCGTACATTCCTCGTTGTTCCATTTCCCTGTTCTTTTCCTCTTATGA
>JANHFX010026347.1:48954-79242 GCA_027560015.1 Chloroceryle amazona
CTCTTAATATCAGCAGGTTAGAGTACTCATTTCTGAATTAATATATCAAAATTTTACCTTAGGGTCTATAGTTTCTGCCCCCCTACAGTTTTCCAACCCATTCAGAGTTATTGGGCTACATTTAATTTCTTTGGATGTGCTCAATTGTTTAATCTAATTTACCAGATTGGGGCATTAGGCATTTATTCTTCATTATTGTCTGGTTAGAGCAGTCTGGAGGATGCTCTTGACTGGGGGGAATCAGCAGCTGCAATCTGCTGCTCTAGTGATAGTAATATTCCCAGGCAGACAACAGAGGGAAAGTGCAGATGGAAAAACAGTTCTGACAGGAATGAGAGATGAAGGGTGCCACGAGTCAGCCACTAATGGCTCTCCACACGTTTACAATATTAAATTTCAAGAACTGAATATCATCTTTTTGAGATGTTGTTTTAACTGACAAATCTTTAAACATAACTAAATTGGACAGGAACAATGCAGCGTAGGTTTTTAGCTGCATTAATAGGCAGTTTGATTTTAGTGCATTATCATTTTAGAGAATAAGGTTAAAGCTACCATGGGTGACAATGAGAGGCTGGAAACAGCTAATAGTTGTGCCTGATAAAACAACAGTGTACCTTCAGGAAGGACATTAAAAAAAGTTACTAGTAGTATATTAAAGTGTCTAAAGTTCTCCCCCCAGCTCCTGATGTTCTCATCTAATTTCCAAGTCATGCTCCTGAGGCCTTAACGTCCTTTTGCAAAGGACGACATCAGATTGTCTGTCTGCAGAGGAGAATGGCACTGAAACTACTGTTACCTATTTCCTATTTCAGCCTGGGCATTTGAATGTAACTCAATGTATCTGGATGGTATCACTGTAGAAAATGTTAATTTATGTTACCTATAGCACCAAATAACCAAATATACATGCACCTTGTAGCACCAATGGAAGGTTATAAATTTTCTCAGTGTAGTTTATATGAACACCAAGGCCAAACAAGGTATGAAGACGAGAGCTCTCACAACAGGATTTTTTACAGCATTCATTATAATCACCATTATTATGTGTACTTGGCATATGCAGCCTCTGATCTGCACAAAAAAGATCCAAGATTCTTCTCCCCTAACCAAAATTACTGTGCCAAGAGAAATTTCTCTACTACATGTAGCTGCTACATGTACCCACACATGGAGGATAAGACACCCATGCAATGTAGCTAGTTACTGCAGAAAAGCAACAACAATGCGGATCTTCCTCTCTGTCTAATCACAACATTTAGCATCCAAGTCTGCTCAGAGAATACTTTTTCCTATATTAGTCTAAAGCAATGAATGGTAAAAAGCATTTTATTTCTTTACAAAGTATTTCTTTACAAGACTCAGAGTCTGCCTGTCTATTTCTGCAAGCTTACACAACAGTGTCCCAGGTAGAGAATACAAATAAACTTCTGCAGGTAAATTAATTTGTTTATAAACCAAAGAAAGTCTACCCAAATGTTATCTCACTTTAAAACTGACCTATGAGAAGATCTTCTCCACATTGCCTCCTTCTGATTTGGCTACTTGAATTCCAAATGACAATTTTACTACCTTGCAATGTGGGGCTCTTTTCTTGTCCATCCTTCATCTTCATCTGACTTACCACCGAGTAAGTAAATCGTAAGGGAAAAAAATGTGAAATGATTTAGAATTGAACATACAGGACGTTTGCCCTTGGATATAACCTATCTGGATTGGACAAAGAAATACCTATAAGCATTTTGGTTTGTTCTGTTGGGGGTTTTGTTTGTTTGTTTTTATACTTACACACTGTTTTTCTTATTTCTACAATCTGCTTTCGAGCTTGGTGGTTTGATTAAAAGAGCAAAGTTGAGGACAGGGGGTCTTTCTCACAGGGCTATGCTGGTGTAATAATCACCCATGAAAAATGTATCCACTGGTGGTCACCACCAACTGTGTTGGCTTTTCTATTCCAATGATGGGTCAGGAGGTTGAGAGATAAGACTAAGACTTTTCACCACCTCCTTTGGCCAGGTCATTATGTTTTCTAAAGACGGTTTATATTACCTGACACTTCTAGGAAAGACAGATAGTGACACATCTACAGGAGAAAGAAGCAAACCCAAATCAAGACCATAGCACATTTTCAGAAAAAAATTATTTGTCATGTTTAAGTCTGGGGTTTTTGATCAGCTAAACTGATAACATCCAAACCAAAATAATTTATGCTTAGGTCCTGCAAGTTCAGCAATCAAGGAATTACTCATGTTGTACGTTGAAATGTCAATTTAATCTGCAAGCAGCCTAAAAAGAATTAACAGGAAAGTCACAAAATATTATTTTTTCATACCATATAAATCTCCTTTCCACACAATTGCAACTCCCTATAAAAGTTATTTAACAGGCATCATTTATTATTTATATTATGTTAGCAGCTCATTGGCTCACTTCACCCAAGCCCAGCATTTACTGTGCAGGGCACTGCACAAATATATATAAATGACATTTCCTGGAGCTACGTGTGGCAGAGACCATCATTCACAGCATACACACGGATGTGGAATTACAGCCCCACTGAAAGCACAGGGGCTTTGTCATTGATTTCAATAGAGGTGGAATTTCACTCACGTAAATTAAGGCACAAAAAAATAGCTGACTTGTTTCCTTGAGGTCAATAGGAACAGTCTTTCAAAGTGCAGTGTGAAGCATTTAATTTTCATTGCTTAAGTGGAATTCAATGAACCATGGATCAGACTGTTTAGTTTTATATATTCCCATTTCTTTTTCAAAGCCTGAGATTATCTGTGTAGGATAATTTTCTATTCAAGAACTACAGGACTGTCTTGTATCACTGAGGAACTGGAAAATATTTTGTGTGTTCACCTTTGTTCCACATGTATAAACAAATATATACAAAATCTAGTTTATAAATGGTACAAATTATTTTTGATGTTGAATACACTTATGTATTTGACGGTTGCTAATGAATATATTCATGTTGCCCCTTTGGGATAGCTTTGAAATTCTGACCATTTGTTAATTGCATGAAATATAAGTGTGTCACAAATTATACACTGCATAGCAGTCCAATAAACTACATACATGATGCCAATAGAAAATTTTTTAACAATTAGAATATAATTTGTCTCTTTTTGGTAATGTGGCTGTTTTCCAATCCCTATAGCTTTATTTCAGTATCTCTCAATTGGAGAAAATTAGATTAAGGTTTGCATACACCCCAGATATTGATTATATGAAGTTAATAAAATGATTAATGCATGTGATAGAAATTACAGGCTTAAAAAAAAACCAAACCAAACCAACCAAACAAAAAAACCCCGACAATAAACCAACCAACCAACCCACCCATAACTGAAAAAATTCTTTAAGCTTTTTGTTGTGGTATAACAGTATGAAAAAGTGAGATTCACTTTTGATTATTTTGGTTTGTGCTGGCACTGGTTCAAAAGACAAGTTGTTACTCTTCCCCAGTTGCCTTTAGAGAGCAAAGCCGAAACAAACAAACAACTGAAAAATAAACAAAAGCTACTTAGGCCTTCTGGTCACCTACTTTTGCAAGGTGATCATCTTTTAAATTAGACCTCACTGGGTGACTGTAAAACCACAGGAGGAGCAGCGCTCAGGACGTAGCTCTCTGTGCCACTTGGTGATGCTCAGAGAAGCTCTGCCCATGTTCTTAGTGCTATGAGGGCACACACAGACTAAAGAGCTGAGGCTCAGCTGTCTTCCAGAGGATGTTCCCAGACAATTAGGCCTGTGGCAGAAGTATCTTCGCATGTCACTCTGAGTCACAACATACAGAAAGCATACACGTAGGAGTTTGTAGCCATGCAGCTGGCTGAGTATGTTTTGCATCCAGCGCTGAGATGATTAAACCTGAGAGAAGGGATATTGCCAAAGTCCCATTTCTAGAGATGACAAAGGTTCAGCCTGGGATTCACCTGTGATTATCATAGGGGGGGAAAGTGTAACGCTATGAATATTTCATTATGAAAGTGAGAAAATGCTTTCCCCTCGAGCAGATTTTGTTAGTTAGCACTTTTCATCTCTAGCCTTCACAGCAAAATCCCAGGTTGAATTTCATGCTCCCTGAAATATGTTGAAGGAATTCCCCTCTGCTCACCACAAAAGCACTTTCTGTGGCACAGCATGGAAGGAAGGATAGGAAAAGAAAAATCAAAGATAATTAGAAGGAGAAAAATGAATAAAATATCACTAGGAAAGTTCCTGCTGTGGTGCATCAGGGAAATCAAGGAGAAAATCAGTACCACAAAGACCTCTTTTTCAGATTAGATTTTTCCTTATGCAGCAGATATATCCAGTAATGGGTGGATTATGAGTAAATGACTTCTGGTATAAAATGTAAATATAAAAATAATATCTAGTTATTGCAAGACCCATATCCAAAGACTTCAAAACTCTTACATTTTCCCTCTCTTTCCCTTTCATGAACAAAATATGCAATCTTAAAATGTTCATACACCACTGCCAGCAGATTGACTAAAAATATTTGTTTGTTTGTACACTTGCCTGCCTATTTTAACACACAATTATTTGTTCTGTATGAATATTATTAGTGCACATATGTCCCAGAACGTTTTACATAATGCCATGTGTGGAATTCTAAAGGGAATTTCTTGAATGGACCAGACTGAAATTTTCCATGTAGTTTACTCTGATATACTAAATTTGCTCTGACCACTAAAGGGTACAAAATTTTGTGCATTTTAGATATCCAAACTGGGAATTGCTCATATCAAACTTCTTTTTCTCACTAGAGAGAGGCTTTTTCAATAATCACAAACAAATAATTTCTTAATTTAATCTGGCTTCTTATATGTAGATCTCAAAATCTTTGTACAAATTTGAAATATAAAGTTAGTATATCAGATATGAAGATCCTAAAAGGATCTTCTAATTAAAAGAAATTAAAGGATCTTTTATCTAGAAGAAATATGAACTCTCCGTTAAATCTTATAGTGCATAGGTAATGTAATCATCTATTGGCTTGTAATTTATAGTTTGGTGCCACCATTTGGATTTTATTATTTAAAATGTAAATCCTCTTTTAAGACCTAACGGAAAATGTTAACATTGAGTAAGAATAAACTGATCAGAGAAGGTGCATTTTTAAAAAAAAAGGAAATGAGGACAGCTATTGTCATGAAAGAAATTGAAAGGAGAAAAAAAAAAAAATCCGGAAGGAAGGTGTGGCCTCCTCTGGAAAGGTCCCTATTTAGCTTTCTGTAAGCATCATGCACAGGAGAAATGGGAACTCAGAGCTCTTCCTCTTCTAATTTGCAGGTGATTATAAGGCTACAGGGAGCTGTCAATTGCTGGAACATCCCTAGTATAATTACATTAACCTCATCTGGTGAAATCTGAGTGTAACTTACTTCTTCACTTAATAAGAGGATTTAATTGAAGTTCTCAGTCACTGTGTGACAGATTTCTTAGGGAAGGTTTGATATTATATATTTTTAATGGCGCTTGGCTTTACAAAAAAAAAAATCTATTGAAAAGAAATTTTACATCTCGGTGATTTGTAAGGATGGACTTCAAAGAAAGCAGGAAAACTAAGTGTTCTTGGCCTGGCTGCTGGCTATAAATGGCTGGGATCTTTAGCCGTGGTAAATGAGAACACGCGCATGGATTTATGAATTAAGGTGTCAGCCAGGCAATTAACTGCAGAAATAGCATCCTTCCCCTCAGGATGGAGTCATCTCTTCCCAGTTATAGCAGCTCAAATGTCGAATATATAGTAAATGTTGTGAATGAGAAAGAATCAACATCTTTTTGCCACATTTTAAACAAAACCAGTTTGTGGGGTTTTTAGAGTAATTATGTTATCTGATCACCCAGTGCAATTTCCTTCCTCCTCCAACAGAAACAGAGGTGGCAACAGGGAAGGGGACAGAAGTACTTTTCAAAATATTTAGGGAACACCATAATGATTGACTACTAATTCCCGCCCCCCCCCCCCATGATTGAACTTTTATATGCCTTTATATAACACATTATTGCCAAATACATTTAGTGTTGTTTATTTCCTTTAATAAACCTTGAGGTGATGAAAGACAAGAGAGACAACTATAACAGTTTTTCTAGCTCTACACTTTTAGCCTGATAGAAAATAAATCACCTTTTTTATTTATTTATTTTTGAGCTGAACTCTTCATAACTTCTGTGAAGATTATTTTTCTAAATAAACTTTCTTTTTGCCAAAGATAGTCAATGTTCTTAGTATAATGTTTTCTGCCCCTGTTTTGTCAAGTATTGCAAAAAAAAAATGAATACTTGTGAGAAGTAACATCTCTTATTAAACTGACTGTTAAACAGGTACTTTGTTGATCATAAAAGCCTCTTGGCATCTCGGGGAATGCTGATATATCCAACTTTAAATCCCCCCAGCCCCTACATCTGTATCAGTTGGTCTAATAAAACATAAGACCATACCCTTCAAACCTTGTCTCCCTTATATCTTTGGAACTTCAAAGCTAATGCATTACCACTTTTTATTTAGTTAGTTAGATTTTATTTTTATTTTAAAATGCTTTATCCCCACTGTAAAAAAAACCATGCTGAATGGGAAAAGTTAAGTTCTGGTGAAAAGGCTGGTGACATTATCATGACAAACTTAATAATAAAAAAAAAAAGAAAGCTTGTTTAATTTTAAAATGTCTTAAAACCAGGTTTTTGAAGAAACAACACAGTAAGTTATAACTGGAATCCAACGCTAGGCACTTTTCAGCTAGAAATAAGATGGAAATATTTAACAGTAAGAGTAATTAACCACTAGAGTAAATGGCATTAAGATGAAGACAGGATGCTTCCTAAGAGGTATCTTTTAGTTTAGCCATATTTATGGAACTGGAAGCAGGAATTAATTCAGGGAAGTGCATCCATTAGATGCCATGGATGAGTCAGCAACATCTCAGAGATGGCAGCATCAATCTTCCCATGAAACTATCATGTAGCACTTTGTCTGTAACAAGCAGATCATTGACCACAGGCATTAATATCTACCTCAATCTGTATTGTAAAATGTCCTGAAACTAAGCTGACAATGACCTAAGAAATTCGGCCCAGGTCTGAATCACAACATCTTTGCCATAGTTTTTTGTAGCTAGGAACACTTATAAAAAAAACCAGGTTCCTCTCAGGGTTGTTAGGATGGTGATGGTGATATTAACAAATCTCTCTTATTTAAGGGTAGCTGACTGCTTCTCCTTCCAGAATGAGGCATGAGTAACATCATAGCAAAAACCAACCAAAGAAGCAAAACCAAACAAATAAGGGGAAAGAGAGGAAAACCAATTCTCCCTATCCCATGTTACCCTGTCAGGAGCATAGGCCAAAAGTTTGTACCAGTACTGTTTAATATTAAATTTTTGGGGACCATTAATGTTGGTTTTACTTACCTTTTGTGTACCAGAACAGAGGAACAGTTAATCTCAAGTGCAGCAACAAGAAAAGGACTTTTCCAGGCTGTCAAGCAGTGGGATGTGCCTTATTCTCCTCCTGAGATCTCCCTATAAAGTCAACCTGTGAGGCCCTTGTTATTGGCCTGAAATACTGTGAATCTTTATTGACCCATAATGACAGCTAACAGACTGTTAAAAAACCACAAATACATACGGTATCACAGATACATCTGGTAGAAGTTGAATTTGGGGAGCTGCCACCTTCAATAACAGGCACCCATCTCCATTATTCCTCCTTGCTGTCACTCCTGGAGTTTCTGATGATATAGTGGATTGTCACATTTACTGTAAAGAAATCACAAACATCTTCAAACTAGGGACATTCAAAAGACTGAGATAATAAATTAGTCTGCTAGTCTCAATCTACCCAGATTCCTTTAAAATAGTACTTTAGTTCAGAGTAAGACCTTCCAATCTGGAATATGTGGATGAGCTTAAAGAAATAGTTATTTTGTAAATTAAGACTAAGATGTTCTCTTACAATATAGCTTAAGCACTCATTAACAAAATCTTGCAAAGCAAACCATATTATTAATGGCTTTTATTTTTTTCCCCAACATAAATTTCTTCATATCTGTGAAGAAACACAGGATGAAATGAATGCGAGTCAAAACGAACAACATAAAACAGATTGTGCCCCCTTTTTCACATACCTTTGTGCAAGACCAGCAGCTCCACTCTCGAATTAGAGGTTAATGTGCTGCTGAAAGCATGACACAGGCTGATATTATCAACCCTGAACGTGAGAGCTCAGCTGAGTCAGGAGCTGCCCATATGTTTTACTGTGCGTAGAAATCATCCTGCAGACATGCCCTGACTTTTACTGGCCACTGGCATGGAATTTTGCAAAGCAAGGCTCCATTTTTCGGACCCAAATGAGAAGCAGTGAAACCATCTCTCTAATAAGAGTAATTTTTAAAAATTATTTTTATTTTTAAACAATATAAAAGACATTCAAGTAAAAAAAAAAATCTGAGGAAGTACCTTCAAATTCCTTCTGTTCACTGCAAAGGAACTATTTTTGATAAAGGAAGTGTACAGTCAATATCTGCAGGTACATCAGCAATGTTGTTAATTTGGGAAAAAAAATACTTACAAAATTCAGTAGCAATATTGATGCTTGCTTTTCTTGTAATCAGACAACCAAGTTCTGACTGCAGCAATATGTGCAACTAAATAAGATTACGTTTGTCATTTCTGATATTATTGATGAGTGTCTGAGTTCCCTTTAGTATGATACTTAAAACTTTTTTTCACATTATTTCATTACCTGTAATGGAGGATAATCAGAAAAAGGAACAAAGAGTAGGTTTTAATCCTTCATTAAAAAAAAAAAAAAAAAGACCAAAAAAAGACTTTATCATGATAGTCACTTTATTTCAGCATCATCTTTTGACATGAGATCATTGTGCTGAACATTACTGAGAAGTGCCTTGTGAAGGAGCAATTACCCCGAGTAAATGGATTTCTAAGCAGATTCAAAGAGAAAGATAACAACAAGCAGCAAAATGTACATTAGTGAAATAAAGCTAAATCAAATAAGGATTAGAAGAAGCTGAATGATCCTCAAATAATGCAGTATTCTAACTGCTTAATTAAAAAAATGGTTCTCATGCCCAAGAGATTGCGTTGCATTATAGCTCAGCTGTAGGAAGCAGAAGGTTGGCTAATGGGGCCTCTCTATGCCCAATTCCTCTAGATGCTACTGCAGCACAAAGAATCAAAGGAAAGGGCTGTTGAAACAGCAAGAAAAATTTAGTTATGCCCCATGTGCTGTGACCCTGAGGATGCATGTGGAGAGAAGCAGGCAACAGCCCTTGGAGAGATGTGTCTGGGCACAGGGGAGGTTTCATGGTACTGCCCTGATCATTTCACTTGTTTCCATAGAAATCTGTCTTATTACTGATGGAGCAAACCTTACTTCTGACACTATCCCATTTATCAGTATACATATTAATAAAATATTAATTTCTTTAGAGAGTTAAAGGAAAAAAAAATGTTTGGTATATAATAGGAGATGCTAAATCCTTTCAAATAATTTTTATCAGACTGGCCCAAGGTGCATAATCCATTTATAATGATCATAAATTCAAAGCCAAATCCTGCTTCCCTGTATCATCGGAGAAGCCCCACCATCTGAAATGGGACAAACTCAGGCACCACACATACCAGCCTAGCTTGATCAGAGAATGATCCTTTTGCAGGTTAGCAGCTGCAATTCAGAGAAGATAAAATACTGATAATTAAAGGTCATTAAAGGAGTCCTGTCCCTCTCTGCTTCTTTCATGTGTGCCATTCCTCAGGACAGAAAGGGAGACATGTAGCCCCTGTTTGCTCTTTCATTGAGTGTCTGACCTGAGAAAGATTTGCATAGAAATCAGGTCTTATAGCATATAACATATAATACTTTACAGAGCAAAGGAAGCAGAGTTTGGGACAACAGCCTGCTCTTACTCAGTTTTATAATTTCTTTGACTGTGAAACTCTCAGCTGTCTAGCACATAAAGGGTTCAGTTATGTTAGCCTGGTGCCTGCAGCAGCTAAGCCTCCTGAAACAAAATGTCTGAGTGACAAGTGGGCAGTCAGGAGTTTAAGCTCCAAGACCAGGTAATGAACTTCTCTGAACTTGTTTTGATTCACCAGCTACTGTAAGTGAGGAAGGCTACTGGCTCCCCACGCAACTCAGTCATGAGGGTTTTTTTAGGAGTTTTTTCTTGAAAGACTGCTGGATTTCACTGACGTTACAAGAAGCTGGCAGGCCACATAATGTCTGTGTGACCTTGGCCTGGGTTTAGCAAAGAAAATGTCAAGATGCCCTGTATAGCCACTGACCTCACTGCAAGTTTAAAACCTAATTTGTTATTGGAATCGATGGGAATGAAAGTCATGCTGTATGGGGAGGCATACAGGAGAGGCGAGACATTCCCACATGGAAGGAACTCAAAAGATTTATGCAGCTGACTTAAATCAGGGCTAGGTTTTTACACTTGCTGTTAATTTACACAAAACAGCTGTTCCATAGTCATAATAAGGAAGCTTTAGGACGCATTTGTAAAATTAGGCTCTGGAATACAATGCAATACCTCAGACGCAAACACTCAAAACACTAATTATTCAATCACTATGAATCTCTTTCAACGCTTTGTTTGACATGCCAGCTCAAGGCTTCTGTGTACTTGGCTACGTTGATCCTTGTGAAATTACATACATTGGAGGGTTGAATAACATACAACAGATTAGCTAGGAATTAGAAAGCATTGTTTGAAAATGAATTTCTGACTACAAAAGGCTGAGCTGCATTGGCAGGCATCCTTGAATTTGACAACTGATGCACAGAGGGCAGAAGTAAAATACTATTATTACTTTTCCTGGGGAAAATCTCTAAGGGATATCTCTAAGAAAGTGCTACAAAAAGTACAATAGTGACAAAGAAGTAACTACATCTCATTATCAGTGTGAAAGCCAGAAGAGAATTAATTAGAGCTTGCTCCTGTTATTGATGTTACAGTGGCTTATACACTCCCTTACCAATGCATATCCACAATGTGCATGGCACTGTAAGGACACAACGTTTTGTGTGTTTGTGGGGAGGAAAGGAGGAAGAGAGTTTGCTCAGGACATCCTCAGTGGCACTCAGCACCTTGCAAGATTGGCTCAATTTATTTACCAGAAAGTGCTGTACTTAAAATAGTGTGATGCTTTTTGCATATCTAAGCACTCCTACCAAAATCAGTCTCTCAAATACTTTCATTTGTCTAATCAAAATAAATTCTACATATTGAACCCACATTTCTACATCTGTCACATGGTAAAAGGGGGTGAGTGAGAGAGAAGGAGGAAAGGGTGATGGGGGGAAGAGATCAATTTTGGTTTACTATTTTCCAAGGTTATTACAAACTTCTTCCTCTGCAAACTTTATTCCTTCACTTAACCATCCCATGTTAGCAGTCTAAGCAACCATTCCCCTGAGACAGAAGAATGACTCATTTCATTCTCTAATATATTTTAAGGGGTATCTTTGAAACCTACAGAACATTTTAACATCCAAAATTCCATGAAAGATCACTGATCTTCAGAAAGATATTTCCCTCCCTTATTGATCATAGGTTTTAGTGGAATCACAGCATGAATATCAGTTTAAATTCTATTTTAATTTTAGCAAATTGTTGAGTCTCCAGAGCTCTAAATTTTTAGCTACTTATATTCCATACCTAAAACTTTTTTTACCCCCATCTAGTTCCAGACCACCTTCCTAAATTGCTTGATATCTTTTCATTGAACTTCTCTGGAGAAGATTAATTCAATACACTGATTCTAATAATGCATACAAAAAAGGTTTCAATAAATTCAAGCAGAAACCTTATCCAAAAGACCAGAGAATGAATGAAATTAGTATTTTAATATTAGTAAGGTAATACTAGATATGTGCTATTTTGAAATATGTGTGTTTATACATTAGAAGAACTGACAATCTACGCTCTTTAGTAAGCTTTGGTACCAAGGAGATATAGTTGCCAGTTGCCCAGAATAACACATTGCCTTATGCCTAACCCATACACAGAGAGTAAGCTCAGTAATAATGCTGAGGGTGACAATTACAAAAAAAAAAATAAATCTCTATTTAGACATCCTAGTCCTACTTAAGTATTGTAGTAGCTGTTAAACCTAAGATGACAGTTCTCAAAGGTCTCATTTTAACCTGTCAGTCCTTACCTTTAAGATGATATGTCCTTTCACCTCATCTGTGAGCCACAGCTCCACTTCCTCCTTTCCCTAGACCCTCTGTCTGGAGCTGAGCAGGAGATGGGTGGGGAACCCACCCTCCTTTCCTACAAATCCCAATGCCCAGAATAATCACTGGATGGGGTGGCATGCACACAGGAGATTTCAACCTATGAATTGAACCTTCTAGGCACCATGCATTAGCCACAGCCTCCTCCTGAAAGAGGTATCCACCCTCCAGCCCTTTCACTGAAGCTTTCTCTTAAATAATGAGGATTAACTGATACATGAGGGTTCAGGAACAGCATGGAGTAAAAACCTACGTGGTATCATAACTCCAGCCATGTCAGAGGACTTTCTTTCCAAACACAGCTTTTGTCAGTCAAGGGTTGTCTAATATGAAATAGGGGAGTGCTGCTAGGGCCCTCAAGTAGACCCTGGACTCCCTGTGTCCAGGCATGTACCCACAGTCCTGAACTCTTCATGGCATCTTCTCAAAGCTCAGATTCTCAAGGACACCAAAATAGATCTGATGTTGGCATTTTTCATAATGCAAGTCATCAACTGCAGTATTTCTTTTTAAGTATGCAGTCGCTGTCATTCCTTTTGGAAGTGATGACTAATATGCAGTAGCCATCAACATGAATTAATTTGATATTAAAGCAGCTCTCAAGTAGGGCTCCAGAAGTGTTCATTACAGATACAGTAGTATTAAGACATTAAGGCAAGTCATCTATTGTTTTAAAAGAATGTGACATCCTATTCAGTCTGCTTATTACGTCACCTTGGGGTGTTTCAACATAAAAATCTAAATGAAACTTGGAAAAAAAAAAATATTTTTTTTTTTAACACTGATTCCTCCCTGCTTCAGAATTTATCTTGGAGAACTTTCTCACATAGTAAGATTTTGATTCACTGAATCAAGATCACTTATTCAGTCAAATAGAAGACTTAGGACAAGAAGCTTTCCTTTGATGAAACCATTCCAGCAACTTGGAGCGTAGGTATCACATCTCCAAGGGACTGTCTATGTTCTCGTGTTACACCCTGCTACATTTTATAGTGATACTGTGATGGGTTTCATTACCTTTTTGGGTCAAGTATCATTTGTTTAAGTCTTTCTAAATGTACACAGAACTGCTTCAGAGAAATTTATGTTCACGTGGTATAACACAACCAAAGAATAAAATTTTATGATACTATGATATTTTATATCATATAACAAACAGGATTATATTCTCCAGAGTACAGCAGCTACAGTTGGGGTTAAATTCTAAAAATAACTCCCTTATCCCTTTGGGCACATAGAGTACACTTGTTTCTTTACCCTCCCTCTTTTTTGCAGACAGGTTTTAAAAGCCTGGCCCTTGGTACTGTTTTTTTGGTGCATATTTAGGATACCAAATACTCAGGAGCATAATGCTCAGTAACAAATATTTTTGGACCTAAGTAATGTGAAAAAAGATAAAGTTGGGGCAACAGCAGAGTTGAATAAAGTTGTGTTTAGCTAATAATTTCTAAGTAGGAAATAACATGCATTTTAAGACTGGAGCTGAAGATGTAAAAATGGGTCAAGAGACAAAACGAAGCCTGAGACCTACAAGCACAAGGATTTTTGTAACAGAGAACATATAAAATTATAGTTGTTTGGAGAGGGGAGAAACAAGAGATAAAACAGAATGAGTTAAGATATGTTATGTGTCTAAATGGCATAATTTATTTCATATGAAGTGACCAAAGGATCTAAATGAGAGTAGTCAGGAAAACTGCTCTGTGATTACCTTGGAAAGATACAGCCTGCCTAGTTGCATAGAAAGGTCAAAGACTTTTTTGTATATCTGATAAATTAGCCTCATAGTAAAATGCAACTTTGAGGGCGTTCCTTTTTTCCCTTTATAGTACTATAACTTAGATTTCTATGTTCAATAGATCTCTTTTCAACTACTTTTTGTCATGGCAAATGACCATTTGAAATCAGAGGAGCTGTAAAGAGGTTGCCACTCCTCCAATCTTCTAGAAATATAAAAGTTCAGAACAAAATATGAAATGTCAGTGTTTCCCATAGGATAAGTTTCACAGCTCTTTTTAAGATCATTTAGAAATAGAAGTCCAAAATAAAGATTAAAAATACACATTTGCTTAATACACAAATATTTGAAATGAAAATTAATATTTTTAAAAATCATGTCTGTCATAATTAAATTAGTAAACAGGATTACCTTAAAGTTCGGATCAGTGTTTATATCCCCCCCCCAGCTTCTATAGCATAACTATGAAAAATAAGTATGTTTTATTTCTCAATGAAAAGGAAGATCTGTGAGTCAGAAGATCTGGCTCTGGCCCCACATATGTCCTGTGATCAATTCTCCTGGATTCATTCTCTGTGTATCAAGGTTCTTTTTCTCTAAAATGGGAATATTTACCTAACTCTGAAGAGTTTAGGTTCTGAATAGCAGTTCAGATTCTTACTGTACAGCAGGTAAGACAATACCCATGAATGCTGACTGAGCATTGTTTGGGGTGCACACTGATCAATCTGAATTAATGCACTTTTAAAATCATGTGAGATGGTTGTTGTTAAAATAGTTGTCTCATTCAGATTTACTCTTTAAGCATTTTAGCCTACATGAGGAAAAAAACAGTTTCCATGCCCTGCAAACAGAGATGCTAATTTAATTTCATGAGCATGCCTTGCAAGCATATCATTCTACATCCAAGTCACAGTGCAGAGAACACCTTTCTGAAAGCTTTTCTTTAACAGCTTTTCTTCATCTGGCTGAAGCCAGC
This sequence comes from Chloroceryle amazona, assembly GCA_027560015.1. Classification (NCBI taxonomy): domain Eukaryota; kingdom Metazoa; phylum Chordata; class Aves; order Coraciiformes; family Cerylidae; genus Chloroceryle; species Chloroceryle amazona. The sequence goes on from JANHFX010026347.1 coordinate 63,951, forward strand.
ACTGCCTAACAGCCACCCCTGGTCTTCCACACCTGCACATGTACCCCAGGGTGAGCCACTCCCCTCCCCAGGGGAGGGTATAAGTATGTAAGTGGCTGTAAACTAAGCAGAAGGGGAGAAATATGAAGAGGATGTGGCTGAAGAGAACTCTTTTACTGAGTTCCCTTTCACACAGCTTCCTGATCCCACAGGAAGCCATTCCACCTCTTTCACAAACACACTTTGGAAGGTAACGCGGAGTAGGAACGAGTACACAATACTGCCACAAAACGTGTAGCCATAGGAAGTGCCATTATTGGAACATAAGCAACCACTAGAACATAAGAACCACTATAAACAAAGCAAATGTAAATGCCAAAGTTTACCAACCTGGGGTGGGTGCCATGCAAGGAGAAGGTGGCCATGGAAGAGCAAAGGGCAGTCACAGCCCCTTCTGAGATGTTCCTGGTATGAAAAAGGGTGTACAGCACACAGTGGGCACTTTTCACACCTCCACACTAATATTGCAGCCATGGGATTGGTATCACATGGCATGGGAACGTACATATTTTCTCATATCTTAAACACTGTGGCATAAACTGATGACTTGTGGAGTAGTGTATTTCTGCTCATGTTCAGTGTTCACTGACTGTCAGTAAAGAATATAAGATCTGATACTAACTATTATTTGAAGACAAGATTTATTTTTTTTCTTTTTTTGGTGGATGTTGAATTAAGTTTCAATGGAAATTAGAGCTTTTTGTAACTATGAGAAAGTTTGATTTAAAGTACAGGATGTATATAAAGGTCATAAGAGGAAAATGAGGCAGCTGTAGATTATGTATTATTTATGGATATGGAGAGGAATAAATATTCATAATTCAAGGAAAACAGATAACATGGCGCTAAGTTATTGAGTGTTGTCTACTAAAAAAAAAAAAAGAAATAGTCCTTTAAAATGAAGAGAGATTATTCCTTCCTGTATGTGTAAAGACAAGTTAGAAAAGTGTGATTTGTTTAACTGTGACTCATCCCTTCAACATTTGACGGATATGAATCAGATGACCTTCCCCTGGGAGCATATGCTGAAAACAAACTGAAGTTTCTGATTGTTTAGAAGTCTTCAAAGATAGTTCTTTCAGTCAACAGGATCATCTTCATTTAGTGCTCGCTTTTTGTTGCCTTTTTTTTTTTCTCCTCCCTATTATCCGCAGTCAGAAAGTATTGTTCCCCAATAATGACTTATCTCTCCAGTCTGGAGTGAGCAAGGTACATACCAGACTATGTACTAGACCAGAGAATGTGAAACCAAGGAAGGACGAGAACTCCAGCTGAGCGTGTTGATGGTTGACTTTACACTACTGTGCCAGAAGAAGAACATCTGTGGGCATCAAATCTGTGTGAGAACACTTCAGCAAACCAGTAAATTGCCCTGTGAAAAGGTCTGATCTTCAGTCCATTGACAAGTAAGTAACTGAGGTTTCCTTGGAAACTTTTTTTCATTTTTATGAAATGTTCTCCATCCACCTAATGAACAATGAAAAAGTTGATTTAAAATCACTCCGGTTTCTCTGAAGTATTTAATTGACCCTGGGATAAGGTCAAAAAAGTCAGAAACAAGGAAGTTGCCAGCAATGAAAAAAAATGGTCTTTTTACTCCCACGGTTGCTGTTTTGTCTTTTACACTTTCTGAAAGTCAGCCTACCCTAGTCAAGAAATCTGATTGCAGGTCAGCCACAGAAAATTTGAGATACAGCTTGGGATCTCCAATAACAATGAAGAATGCAGCTGTGGGCCTGAAGAAGTCCATGAAAACGATTTCAATTTATTAGGTAGCCAATCCCAAGCACTTCCCTATGGTTGCTTATGCCTGTGTGGTTCTCGATATGTGTCTTGCACAGGAGGAACTTAGTCCTAACCATCCTAAGAACTGCAAAAGGCTTTCCAGCCTACCTGCAACAACCCTAAGAGGGACATGGAGAACTAATGACTATACAATGGCACATGGCTAAAGAAAAGGAGAAACCATGCTTGTGTCCATCACTGCCAGGGCATACTGCAGGGGCCCATGGGCTCCATCCAGCATTTGGTCACACTACAGTTCCTGCCAAGCTTTGCTCAGCCTGTGCTCATTGAAAAGGATGCTGCACCATCTCATCTGGACCGCAGTTTGGCAAAATTATAGGTGTCAAGTAACAGTCTCTAAGTGTCTGAAAGGAGAAGTACAGTGTAGGGTAAAGAAATAAGATATACACAGCCCTAGCAGTGCTAGGCTGCGAAGAAGAGAGGACTATTTTGGCTAATTTCACATGGAAAAAATACCTGACAGTGAGATGTCCTGGACTGTATCCTCATCTCTGAAGGATACCAAAACATCTCTTTTACTTGAGATATTTTAAATTGAATGGAACAAAATACCAGCTAAAATGCTCTGGGAAATTGCCTTCTTTGAGCAGGAAAACATACAAATGCTAGAGTTCTTCACTAAGATTGATGAAAACAAGAGAGATATATAACAATGAAGGGTGAAAAAGCTCTGGTTAATGAATTATTCTAACAAAATTACCAGGGATTTTCCACAGCTTTTCAGATATGAGAAAACACAACATTAGTTATTCATCTTTGACAACTCATGCTAGTACAAATCCCAGAGCATTGCTTTGTTAGCCCCAGCTCCCCTCCTTTTAGACAGATTACAGCAGTGCTTCAGCATGTTGCTAGAAGCTGATGAGGTCTCACAGGAAGCCTAGAAACAGAGTATCATAAAAGATAGGAAACATATAATTTATAACCAAAATAATATGAAGAGACTCCTTAAATTAAAATTCAGGAAATTCAAAAACAACAAATTATAACATGAAGAACATAAATTAAATGATTGGTTCCCCTTACCTTTCAGATCCTGGTGTCCACTTTCTATATTGTTTGCATTTTGCCCCCTCTCACTGCATGGCTGAACCACAAACCAAGACTGAAATTTTTCATAATTCAAAACATCTTTTAAAACTCTCATAGGAGGATCCCTCGATTTAAAAGAATGCAGGGTCTTCCTTGTTAAATAGAGAATGGAAGATTACATTTTTCTTAATGCAAAACTATCCCAAATATTAAACATTTTTCTGCAGATATAGTGTATTTGGTGAATGCAACTGCATCTGTAACTCCAGTTTCCAAACAACACGCTAACATTCTGCAACTCTGAACAAGATATTTCCTGACAGCTCTGCAATGCATGGGCTAGGGCAATAATATCAAAAATTAGGTTTCTGAACCTGAAAAAAAACTATACAAGATCTATTCAGGTTCTTCCATCTCTGTCTGCCATTTTCAACACAATTACTTTGAATGTAGTAGCACTTGCAGAAGAGATGCCTCCCCTCTTTGACTGGATATGGAATACTATTAGGGGTTCCTGTAACTCCATTTACACTGACAGAGACTTGGCAGTAAAATATTTACCTAGAGGGACTGCTAAAAAAAGAAACGCACTAGTAACGGATTTCGGCATAAAATCAACACACTGCAACAGATTACCACTAGGAGACTAATTATCTAATTATTCCATAATCAGAAAGGAACTTCTCACTTCAGATGAGCTTTGAAGTGTGTATTATTGATCTTAGTATCATTTTAGGCTATATACTTAGCAAACACAAGACAGTCCTGGGTTTGCCGTTGACAAATTGTTGCCAAACCATAGCAACGGCAGCGCTTTGACCAAAAAGAAGATAGCACCCTTCCAGCCAATGCCCAGGCAGTGGTCTGGATAGAACAAGGACTTCTACTGGTACCTGTGAGTGCAACTGCAGCTTAAGAGCCCATTCTCCCCATTTTACCAATGGGTAACACTCGACAGACATCTACATGTAAGCATATAGCTTTCTTCTACAGCTTACATGCTGGAAAGAGAACAACAGGCTTTTACAGCAACAGGTTCTCTCTCTGAAGAACAAGCTCCACGTTTCATCATTTTGCTCCTGCAACTCCTCCTCTCTTACTCATCTATACTTAGCCCAGCCCCTACTTCATGTAAGTACCCAGTAAGTCTAATATTTGTGTAACAGCTCCTGGATCTCTCCAACAAATTGGGTCATAAACCCACATGCTCACCCCTGGCACCAGCAAAGAGTCAGAGTCTTTGTAAGAAACCCTTCTGAGGCACATCAGCACAAATTGCTGGACTTCATCCTCTAGCAAAGTCCTGTATAGAGGCTGGGGAGAATGGAGAAGTATCAGTCTCCCATTCATTGGCAAGCACTGGTAGCCTCGTCAGAGGGTGCAGAAGGACTGTGCTGAAGCATCCTCCAGAAACCATGTAGTAAGAATTACTGGTTAGGTTTCTCCTTGTTGACAGGCACATTATTCCTTGCCCAGGCAAAATTTGCCCCACTCCCTATGTTAGTAGAGCACTGAAGTTCACTTCTAGTCCTCATGCATCAGAGTTTAGAACATTATATACCTGTGTGTCACCCCTTAAGTAGCTCACTCTGGCAGTCACCTGAAGCAAGGTGATGGAATCAAGTTTATTTCTGCTTTATGAATAAAAAACTGATTAATCTCTTGTTTAATGGTTCTAAAATTTGGCATCTCTGTTGCTGAGAAGTGCTGGACAAGTACAACAACTTTATTGCTTATGTGCTGAATGAGGCCCAGCACACAGGCAGTCTATGTCAGTGTTGGGGTGAAATGCTAAATTAGTTTCCATTAGTTCAAATGATAAATCACCATTGTTTACATGTGAGAACTGTATGAACAGCTAACTGATATCTTTTTTATAGGCTTTAACTTATATACAGTCAATTTTCTTATTTGAATCTGAATTATAGGAGCAAAAATAATTAAGTATGAGTGCGGCTGGTGAAAACTGAAGCAAGTCCAACAAACAGGAGAGGAATTGTTCCTGTTCAGTCCTGTTGGAAAGTGAGAAAATTCCTGTACCTCTGCTACCTCTTCCTTTGTTAACCAAGCCAAGTAAAATGGTCTCTACAGGGTCTTTCTCAAGATAAATATAGGTTTCTTGTAGAGTGGAAGGTTGCGCTTACACAGCTTTTGACAGCACCGTTAGGACAGCGCCGTAGGAGCACCTGTACAGTCACCTGCACTCTGCAGTGTCAGACACCAGGAGCGTAATAGTGAAGTGGTTCAACAATGCAATTTAAAAGCTATTCCAATAAGCTGCAATTTCAGCCAGCATCATGAGAGGTTAGGGATCACATGCAGAAGCCAGAGTCAGAGACAGACACAGTATTAAAGATGGAAATGGTACTGGGTTAAGATTGTATTAAATTTGTTTAAAATGAGGTTAGAGCAAGAGATGAGAAGTGTGTAACGGTGATTAATGTTTGATAAAGTAAACCTGTAACCTTTGATGGCATGAAACAATCACAAACACCTTCCAGAGGTCAAGAAGTTAGTTTACAGAGCTCAATCTATGCCTATGCTGTCCAACAAAGGTGGACTCTTAACTGGAGTTAGTTAAGGTGAATAAATATCCTGTCAAAGACATGGTAGCCAAAGTTACCCTGTGAATAATTGGGCTGAAGTGAAGCTTCCTATGCTATGAGTTTTTGACTTGACCTGGTAAATCACACAGAAAAAAATTATGTCACGCTACATTGTCGGTACAGTGTCTACCTGAAGTTAAAAAACACAAATTTTCTCAGAGTGAAAGCAATGCTCCATGTGGAACATAAAGAAGTAGCTTCTGCAAGGGTCTCTATTAACATTAATCATTCTCATTTTTAAATTCTGAAAATTGAACCAGATATTCTTAACCAGATGCAAGTGCCCACGTAAGTTACATGAGCGTTGCATTAGGGTAGCTCTGGAAAAACTTGAGCTTTATTTTCAGTTTTGTTGTCAGTTCAGGGTGAAACCATCAAGTTATTTACAGCTGATTTTTCATTAGAGATTAAGGTGCCTTAAGTTCTAGTAAAGCCATTTCTTCAGATGTAAAGTAGAAAAAATGCTACCTAGTGGTAAACAGACTGAATTTAGTTAAGTATAGAGACAGAAGATCTTCCTGCTATCATCTGTAGCCATCTAGCACAGCCATGAAGATGCCAAACATTCTTCAGGATTTTTATCTACAAGAAGTAATATAAAGTAATGGTGAAATGCTTGGTTAGAAAGCACTCAAACTGATATGCTGAGCTGTGTAAAACTAAAACCCATGACATCATGACAAGGTATATTATCAGCAGAAATGCAACTAACAGAGCTATACAAACAAATATGTGTAATGTGAGACAATGCAAGCCTCAAGTATTCAAAAATCTCTAATTAGATGGCAAAAGAAATGACAGAAGTCTTAAAAATTTGAGAATTCTATTAAGTAAGAAATGTCATCTACCTAACTTCTAATTTTTGACACATTTTGGTAATGTTTTTCAATTCTTACTGAAACCCTGAGTGTCAGATCATAAAAATAAATAAAAAAACCCCTGATTTTCTTATAGAGTTCTTTGATTCTGGCACCTCATTTGAAACTTTAGACAAAAGTGTTCTGAGATTTGCCATAAAGCTGATCCTTATCAACCCAACTGGCATATGTTGTTAACACTGGAGTGATGTTTTCCCAGTCTGAGGTTGTTAAATAAAAAACTAACTCAGAAGGAAAAAAAAAAAAAAAGTTTATGGTTCCCCCCCAACAAAGGAAAGACAGCCTCATTCTAATTTCTGCTATTCAGATTATGTCCTATTATCTCTCATATCTATAAGACCTTTGAAAATGAAACTTTATTTACATGGAGCTTTTATTCAAACTCTTACCATCTTAAATATTGCGACATCCTACCCTGATAAGTGCAGCTTTGTCACACTGATCTCTACCCTGAATGCTCTACCAAGATAATTTTTCTGACCCGTCTGCCCATGTTGCTTCACCTTTGCATTGGTTGTGCTGGCTACTCCTCTTACCTCCAGCCATTGCATCAAACCTGAACTACTCACTTCCACATTTAAGGACCCTCTATTTGCCTATCAGCTTTCATTCACTGTGGATATATATCTGCTGTCATTTAGCACTAGGTATATACTTTTTCATGATGCCTACAAAACCAGAAGGTAGGTTACTGTTGCGCTTAACCCCTGCCTGCTACACTGGCCAGTAGTCTTAATTTCTTGGTATATATTGTGTCATCTCACCTTGCAAGCATTTTGGGGCAGGGGCTTTCTCTCCTTTGAATATTTATACGGGTTTTGGGTCCTGTTCCATGTTTAAAGCTCCTAGGCACTATGATAATAGAAAATATATGTAATAACAATAAATAATTTAAGGGAGTCTACTGTTAAGTAACTGGAGACTTCCAGAATACAAACTGATGCAGTAATGTGATGATAGGTAACGCTCTGTCGTTTACTGGGGACTAGCACAGAATGCAACACTGATACCATGGCTCTAACCCAGAGTGACTATAGGCAGCTTTACTCAGTAATGCTTGTAAATCTTTTAAAATCCTTGTAGAAGGTTCCATTAGAGCACAAATTGCTTGGTGCTTATTAGGAACAGCTAGCAGGTGGAAATTACTAGTTTTATGTTTTTTGTTTTATGCATAGAAACACCCGTCCGTTCAGAACACCAGAGCAGGATATAAAGGGCTGCCTTCTCCCTGAGCAATGCAGGCACCTGAAACAGAGCCAAACTCCACACAGCTTTAGCTTCTGTCCAGCACGTGCAAATTTGCCAAAATTAATAAACATAGTACTTTAAAAATCATAATGGTGCCTACAAATCCATAATGAGGTTTTGACACTAAATAATTTTCTAAAATATTTACTGCTTAACCTATATTGCTTAAAGTGTGACTTCCGTGTCTGATACTTTTTTTCTCACAACAGTTTTCCTAAACAGTATTAAGAAAATAAGAAAAAATCTTTCATATTGGTAGAGAAGTGCATGTATTTGTGACTAGAACAAAGCTGACAGGCACCAGAGCTTTAAATATTTTAATTGCAGCTAAACTTTTTAGTCTTAAATTTACTTATCCTTCTAGAGGATGAAAATGGTCTTATATTGCTTTAGCACTTTACCTTTTTTTGATACTCTGATGCTTGTAAAATTGAGTGCATTACTTTGAGTGGTCATTTGAAAAAAAAAAAAACAACAACAAAAAAACCACCACAAAGCTACAAAAGAAGAGGCTGAAGTTACAAAATTCTTCAGATTCTGAGCTACAAAATCTCATCTTTAGCTTTTTAGCTTACATTTAGGTTTCAAACATTTACCATCGTTCTGATGTACTTGAACTGTGGGATCACAGTGTGAATTAAGGTTCTGGAGGGTGTAAATCTGGGAATGATTTCCCTTTGAAACACATTTTTCTTGGAGTGTAATTTCTCCTAGGATGGGACTTTTTGTTGAGCTGCTTTCTTCAGCCTTGCCAAATTGGAACTTGAGCAATACTGTGATGATGATATTGAGATGATGCTTTACTCAAATCCAGTTAGGGTAAATTAACCTTGAAAGGAGAGAGCTGGAGGATGCTGAGCCAAGTGATTTTCTTGAGGCACTGAGCAGCTAAATGAAGCACCTGCTAAAAATGGGTGAATGCTAATCTTTAATTGGTCTTCATGGATGTGCCATTACACCCTCCGCACATTCGCAGCATGCTCTTGAGGAGTAAGGTGAGAAAACAATAGCCTGTACTCATTTCATGGAGCAGAATTGTCACAGCACATACTTCTCTGTATTAAACTATTCTGTCCTACTTGGTAGTGCCCATGTCAGAGAAGATTTTTGGAAGCTCTTTGTGGCTATAAGTCGGGAGTGCTTGGAGCCTATACCTAATGTGCCAGGTGACAGAAACCTAACATATGTGGGCTTGGGGAAACCTGGGTGCTTGAGATGGAGAAAATGCAGACATTGAAAGTGTGCTGAGTGAAGACACCCTGCAAACGAATTACAGATTGTGCCAGCAACCTGCATATTATGCAGCAGACAAAACATCATCCTGACTGGCGGCTTCAAGCTCCCTCAGGCAGATGTTAGGCAGAAAGCCAGAGTAAGACCACAGCTCCAGATAAACAAGAGTCAATCACGTTTCAGACAAAGGCAGCCAACACGTAGCCTCACTCCCCTACAGCTGAAGAACCAAAATTAATCCCATTCCCAGAAATAAACTACAGAAGTTTCTCACTAAGAGAACATCAAACGTACAAATCATCAAATGACAGGCATGCAGCAGTGCATATCCACAACTCCTGTGTCTACAACTGTCATTAACTGCAAGTCTTTCTTAAAATTAATATTCTGTGTAAAACACAGCATTAAGTAACTTAACAGAAATGGAAATAAAGACCAGCGGTCATTTTAGGTCTTCATGTCTTTTATTGACATTCCTCTCTTTCCCTATGTGTAGGCACATGAACACATATGAAGATACTCGTCCCATATATATGCAATTATGATCCCACTCCCATTTAGTCCATAGCATCCCACCTCTAAATGGCAAGAGTAAACTATTTTAATCAAACCATATCTTTTATCTCCATTTCCAGAGATACTTTATTAGCATTTTTGAAGGCATTCAACCACAATGGATTATTTTATCCTTTGTCATATACTCTTTCCTCAACAGCCTTAGCTCTGCTTGCACAGAGACCATTTCCTCCACACACACAAGACTAGAAGAGACACTTGATATTTTCCTAGAGTAAGTGTTAGTGCAGTCATATTCCCTTATTTCCTATATCATGGGTTTAGGAATTTATCAGAAGATTAAATACTTTGCAAACACTGGGCACATGTCATATTATAGCCTAGACCACCCAAACAGCCTGTTATGGTGCTTCCAACAGCATAAATATACTTTGAAACACATTTACATATGGAAAAATTGTTCTAGATGATCACCTAATAATTGAACAGTACAAGGAATTTTTATATTGTGCTGCTTCTTTCATGTTATATCACCTATTAAATTATTAGTTTACTAGATTGAGTTTCACCCACTTTCATTATTTACAAAGGTTCAATCTATAGGGGGGGAAAAAAAAAAGTCACCAACATAACATATGTCCAAGGCCTGAACCTGAAAGAGGGCATTAGTAGCACCTAATCTGAAGCCCACCTCATCTTAGCGTCCCTTCGGACTCATCAACCAAGTACTCCAGAAGCCACTCAGATTGACCCTAGCAGAAAATAGATGATACTTTCTTTATTCCTTTGGTGTCCTGTAATCACATAAACCATGGCAAATGGTCCAACAGCAGTAGAACTGCAACCTACTCCACTCTATGGGAGACTTTTCTCAGCAGCACAGGAAAGGGTAACACAGCTGCGTCCGTACAGTGGTATGCTGTCACACTACCAGTCCAGCAAGGATAGTGGCAGGTGCAGCACAAACAGATACCTCCTGCCTGACAGATATTTTGTCTTAGGATATGGTGCAAAGAAAAAGGATCATCGGAGCATTTGGAGCCCTCCAATCACTGAGATGCACTGTGCCTGAGAGCAGCAAAAAAGCATTTGCTGTTTTGAAATGGTACACCAAGAGGTAGGCATGCCTGCCATTGTACAGATAACCAGAGCCTCTTCCCAATAATGGGGATCTTGACTCATTTTCCCCATGCTGGATGAGGGTGACATCTGAAATCTGGTAAGCGAAGCTTCTGCACAAGCAAAAGAGCAGCTTCCATCCACCGCCAAGGTCAGCACAGCCTGGAAACACTTGTGTCCTGGTGATTCCAAGCTCCGATTACAGACACATCTGAGCTCAGAAATGGGAGGTGGGGGGAGGAAGGGGATTTTCAGAGAGTGAAGCAGACAGACAGGTTATAGGTCGCCTGAAAGTATTTCATGAACTGAATGTCTCATATAAGCTAGAGTCTGATGTTGAGAAATATTTCTGTCCTCTGTTTCTGTAAAGAGCTGCTCTATCGTCAGACTCCTACATAGTGATGCTCTATTCCAGATCAGCGCTGAAAGCAAAATCTTTGCCATAAAGTCAGGTATGTCAGCATGAAAACAAGACAAATGCATTTCTAAAACACATCCTTGCACTGGAGTTCTTTACTGACAGTGGCTGAAATTCCCTGATATTTCTTTCATCTGCATGGGGGCTCTGCCAGTCTGTGGGGGCAGGACCCTATCCATGCTTCTAAGCTGTACTGAAGCCCACACTTTCCTCTGCCCCACACACACCAAATCAAGGCCACCCCATCATTGCTTTTCATTTTTTTTCCTTTATGAGAATAAGTATAACTTGGACAGAAGCACTCGTGTTTAGTGAAAATTAACCATTCCTCCTCCTGGCCCACGAGGAAGATCATTTTCCTGAGGCCAACCAAGCATGCAGCAGCTACCATCAGACACTGGTTTGACACCAACAGAGAGGCAGTCTGGCAGCGCTGCAAAACTGTTCTTCACAAACTAGGGCATCTACACCCGGGAAGGGTAATCACCCAGTGTTTACCTGAGAGATTCAGTTCATAAAACCTTCACACTAATATTCTTTAAGTATTATTTTGCCTGACACCTTCTAAAGAGTCAATCCTGGCTCTAGTACCTTACTAAATGTTACTGCTTAGCACCTAGTTACCTTCACCTTGTCTGCATTAAAATAGAAAGTAAATTTGCTGTTGAATACTCATCCTAAAAGAAATGAGATAGTCCCTCTTTAGCCACCTTGAGAGTATCAGATGCTGAGGTGTTGTAACTGGCAACCAATACCTGTCATTTGATGAGAGTGAAACTAAATCCACTAACCTGAATCTGATCAATTATTTTTCAATATGAATTAACAAAAAGCAAACCTTAAAAGGTCTGAACAGCAGCAGCTAGGCATCAACAATTGCTCTCAGAATAACGGTTTTATAAACCAGATATATTTGCAAAGTAAGGTAAAAGCTTGGAGAATTTGAGATAGAAACTACCATAGACAGTTACACCAACTTTCTATTAGTTCTAGCAAGCCTGTACAAATAGCCCCCATCTTCAAGGAGCTTTTGTTATCCATGCTAGAGCACCAGAAAAGAGTGAGAAAAATTACATGGTGTTAGAAACAAGGGTTTCTGTTTTCAGCAGGAATTATTTTTGCTGTTGCCAGATCTACTTTGAGATTTTAGTCAAGGCATCTGATATTTCAGCTTCTCAATGTACATCAATTTTCCCATCTTTAAAAGGCAAATAATACATCTTTACCTTATACAACACTCTTGCTCATTCTTCAGGGGAAAACTTTGAGGTCCTAATCGGGTTCAATCTGAGAAAAACAAAAATATTTTCAATGAAAGTGAAAAAAATAAAAATAATCAAAAAGTACAGAGACACCATTATTCCCCTGAACTCCCATCCCTGATCCCTCTCTCCCCCAAACCAACCCCCAAAAATAAAGAGAGAAGCTTTCTGTGTAGAATAAACCCCACTAAATATTACTTTATCTCAAATGTCCTAAAGCTGTCCTTTTGGAAATCAAATCTTTGTCTCTCTCCATTATTACCCCATATGCAACTGCATCAATAGCCCAACTCCTGGCTGCAAACAGCAGCTATTATAAAATCCTTTTTTATTCTTAAAGCAAGTCTGGAATACCACAAATTAACTAGGGATGACCCAATACAGTGTTAAAAGTCAACATTTAACTAGAAGAATATTTCTTAGAGTGCAGATGCAGGGAGGTGTCAGTTTTATTGATTCACAATCAAGTATTCATTGATGATTATCAAATATTCTGATTACAGGAGGCAAGGAATGTTATTAGACCAGATGGCAGCAGCACACTTACACAGTATCAGCCATTTTTATGCATACTAAAATGCTATAAGCTTCCCAGACTAGCAGCCAAGAAGTCAAGAAATTAGTCCTTTTTTTTTTTCACTCTCTTGAGAGGAAACAAAAAATCCAGGATACTAAGATGTTAAAATTCCTGAAAAACTGTCTTTGTGTATGGACTGAAGATTAGAAAACTGGGGCACTCTTTGAAATACGTCCCAGTACCAGACAAGAGAGCAAATCAGCGGTTAAAATGTTCCTCATTGAAAGATTTAACTTCATCAAGAATGAATAAAAACTTAGCTGCTTTTTATAACACTTTTTGCATTAGGGTCAAATAAAGAGATAACAGTATTAATGAAAAATAAGATTCTGACATTTAAGATTTTGAGAGAGATACCTATATTTATTCTCTGTTTTACAATGTCTTTGCTTAATGAGAAAGAGGAATACTTTAATTAAAAGAAATCCAGAAGGCAAACAAAACCAAGAGGGCACCGTTCACGTGTTGCAATTCTGAAAGTCTTTCCACGTTCCCTTTAATTCCACTCACTGCAGATATTCCATGCCATTACAATAACTGCCCCATTTGAGTCTGATATTATTTTCTTTAGTCAAAATCAGACAAATAAGGCCATGGGAGTAGATTAAACCATTGAGTCACAATTAAGTTACTGCTATTAAATATATTTAATTTACAAGAAGATAAGCCTGTGCACCCTGTTGTGGATGCACGAGTGTTCTTGAGACTGAGAACCACTTTTACCATTCTGGTAGCTGGGAACACCAGTCCAGCTCGAGCTGAGCTTACGTCAGTGCATTTCACCATGGTTTCCATCTGTACCACTATGCAGCAATTAACAGTTTTCCTCTTCCAGAGGTTATCCTTCCTGCTTAGCTTATCCTTCTACTTCCATTGCACATTGCAAAGCAGGGTTCTGAACTTAAAAAGAATTATAAGTTGTCACTTAGACTTCCTTCAAGTTTCCTTTATTCCACACAGAATGAACTAAACACATTCGTGCTTTTAAGAAGTGTTAATGAAATAACATTCTACTGAGAATATTAGTATATAATTTTACATGCATGTCATGTCTTCAAACCAAATACACATTCTTAAAGCCTAGATACATATGCTTCAATTTTATACAACTGTACTGTAACAATACATGCACAATTTCAGAAAAAGAAGTCTGACCATAATAGCCCATAGCAGTTGTTCTATATGGATACCAAAGACCAGGACAATTCAGAGTAAAGGATTAAGCCACTTTTAATACACATACCAAGTTTCACTGCTATATTCTTTCCTAAGGCTGAATGCCTACAACTCATGCCTACCTGTCCAAGATGAAATATTGGCCTTTAGTAGTAGCCTAAAATGTAATTATTTTGTATGTTTTTCGTGATACATCTTATCAGAAAATTCCTGTTACTTTATGCACTATTAATCATAAGAAAAATTTCAGCCAGTGTAAACAGTTCTATTGACTGAAATACTGTTAGTAAAGCAGATTTCAAGAAGGTTCCTGACTTTATGCATGTGTTTATGGTAAATGCTGCGGGCAATATGCAACACATATTCTTTTACATGCTACATTATGGGCTGATAAAAAAAACCCAAAAAGCTATTTCTGAAACACTATTTAAATTCAAAGCATCTGAAATTTTTGCATTCTATTCTCTTGTTGCCTTAATTGTACTTTTTTTAAAGCCATACCTATAGCTTTATATTTGTGAATATTATAAAAAAATATAAACTGTCATATTAAAAAGTACTTTCTGGCAAATTAATTAAAATAACTTTCATTTGAAAAAATTTAGAAATTAATTGAAATACTGAAAAAATAGAATTTTACCTTCATAAAAAATAAGGAAAAGGCACTGAACCACCTCCTTTTGTTGTACTATTTTCAATAGGTCCATATATTATTTAATGGTTTTTGTGGAGATACATTTCCATGACTTATAGATCACATTACAACCGATGAATGCCCAAGACACAGGTATGTTATGAAAGGTCATCGGTTACAAGGGAAAATGCATAATGTATGCTCGCTGAATACATCTGCAAGTTTTCTATGCTCACACTGGGTAGCTACTTGGGCAATGCCAAGCAATGGAACTTTTAACATGAGCAGCCTACAAACATTATTTAACTTTGCAGTGTTACTTGGAGGTCTGTTGACTTGGAGGCTGCATTCAGCACAGGCAGGGTTAGGTGCAGCGTGCATCTGGGCTCTGCTCAAGAAGACACAGTGAAAATAAACTCCAGGCACCCAGATGCTACATTCTAAAAAGATCACTAGGGAAATGTCCAAAGTTTTCCATATTTATTTATTTTGCAACTTGTTTCTGACAGTAATGACTTAGTTTCTCAGCTGTCCAACTTTGCTAGGAACAAAAATCTATTGCCTATGCTCATCCTCTCCCCCTAGTTCTTGCCACTTCTAGCACTCACACAAGCATCTTCCAATCTGCTTTACTATTTCAAGAAATTCTTTTGGAAAAAAAATAAAAATAAAAGAGGATAGCCTTTGGGACCTACGGTTGTTTCAGCTGGGAAGGGTTTTCTCATGCCAAGAAGTATAAAAATATTTC
>JANHFX010026347.1:79363-123892 GCA_027560015.1 Chloroceryle amazona
CTCATGCCAAGAAGTATAAAAATATTTCATACTTTTAATATATTTTAATATTTTTACTACACATTCATTACAAGATCATGGCTGTACACACTGTTTGAAGACTGACATTTGATTTTGACAGAACACCTATATTTTGGAAAAAAATTACATGAAATTAAGTATTGCATAAGCTTCTCTCAATGAGCTCAGTCCACATGTTTGTGCAGCTCTCCACAAAACTGAGTCTTGAGAGTACAAGTCAGGTCAAGCAGAGCTGAGTGTGTGCGGAGAAGGTGAGATTATGAGGCAAAACCAGTTCGCCTGCCTGTGCTCATTTTACCTGTGAAATTCAGCAGCCCTGGAGGGTGCAATGCAAGTTGCTCTTTTTCCATCCTCTGTAGACTCCAATCCCATTAGGACTGTGAAAGTCTACTTCATTATCCAGACATCTATTTCATTATGAATATCTGTCTAGACGTAAGAGAGATCAGAATACAGCATTGCTCATGGTCCAACACACACTGCAACGTCATTGAGCAAAAAGCTGCGCAGTGGCCTTAGCTAACCTTTGTTAGCTCACATCTATGGCGAAAACCAAGTGAGCAGCAGAGTAGCTGAGGACACCTAATTGCTTGCATGAAAAAGCTTCCTCCTAGAGACCAAATGAAGATTTGACAGTATGTCTTTGGTTATTTAAGCAAGAGCAGGAACTTAAGGTGTCTTCTCCCAGTAACAATTATTTTTTTTTGGTTTGAAAACATTAAAGTTTAATTAAAGAAGAAAGCAGATTCTGCTGCCAGAGTTTCCTGTAAATTTCTATGGGATAAAAAGGAAGAAGCATGGGTTAATAGCTTAGCATATGTCTGAAAGCATTAACACCTTCTCAGAGCAGTATCTGTCAACAGCAGTAACATTGTTAGCGTCAGTGTACACTGTGCGGCTGTAGGAACAGTTGTGCAGTTTATCACTTCCATTCTTCCCAGAAGCCCCATCCAACTGTTTGTGTTACTTCTTTGTTTTACCACCCATGCTTTTTAAAAATTATGTGTTGAGAAACAAATAAACAAAAATACCCAAAACACCAACCACCACCAAATCAATGGTACTCTAGCAGTTGTTTTTAAACCCTGTCTTCATTATCTTGTGGCTATCATTGAATCAAGTAATGATATATTTACTTTATTCCCTTATGAATTTCAGAAGTAGATTGTCGTTGTTCCAAGTCTACTCAAAGTAATACCTAAATCTTTTCAGTAGTGCCTAACTATGAATAGCCACTGATTTATTCTACATAGTTTTAAACAATTCAGTTATCCAGTCATTATGTTTTACTGCCAGTTTCATTAACTTTTTTAATGAATGTATTGTTATATTTTGGTGCTTATTTGTTACTTTGTGTAACTTATGTAAAGGTTATATTAAAAATAGTTTGTAGGTAAGCAAGAAATGACCTAGTCCAGAAAAAAGAAGCACTTGAAAATAATGAAGATGAAGAGAGGAAAAAAAAGACTATTTGAGCATGACTCTGTAGAGGCAGAGTCTTACATGATCTAGTTCTCTTCATAAATTCAAACAGTATCTTAAAAGTATGTTCCTTTTTCTGCTCTGGGTTTCTCTTAGTAGCTAAAAAAGTTAAGAGCATTTTTTTGTTAGGCTTTTTATAAGATTGTTTAGTAAAATTAAATAAAAATTTAAGCCTGCAGGGAGAAATTTAAATTACCAAGTCACTTTCACTTTATTTTACCTGTTCAGTTCTATACTTAGTGGTGATTTTTGGCAGAAATATATTATACAGTTATTGTTCTTGTTGAGTCTACAATAAAAAGAACACATACTTGATCTTCAAAATAAAAAAACACTTGAATCCATGAAAAATAAATATTGCAAAACCAAAAAACTTCCCTTGGTTTTAAGCTTCTCTTTTAAATGCATTTTTTTTTTTTTTTTTGACATTTCTGTTACTGGAACTTGGCAAATACAATTATAACTCTTCACAATCCTCGGTATCGGCCTTACAGATGAAAAAATCCATTTATTCTGTCACATTGTTGGTCTCGATCTTAAAGGTCTTTTTCAACCTAAGCAACTCTATAATTCTATAGCACTGTCCACCAAAGATGATCACTTCTCTCCTGGCACCCTGTGTTCACAAATACAAAGCAGTAGCAGTACTGGAACCTCCAAGAATGTGCCCAGTAAATGCATATTTCCTAAATTCCCAGGTCAGTTTTCAGTATCTAATTGTCTAGATGACATCAATATAACCATTCAAGAAATTAATCATAAATTTCTGTATGAGTGACTGTTTCAGTATTCTCATTTCATGGAAATAGGGTTTGGGTTTGTTTGTTGTGGGTTTTTTTGTGTTTGGTGTTTTTTTGGGGGTTTCTTTTGTCTCTTTTTTTTTTTTTGAGAGAGAGAGTGTAATTATCAATCCCTGTAGCATCTTATAGCCTTTATCTACCTATGTTCCAGAAAGTTCCCTGAAGTGCCAGCTACAGTGGCATACCTTTCATCATCAGATGTTCCACTAGTAAAGATACTTGCTCAACAACTCTCAACTTGCTGCATGGCTGTCACCATTGTCTGGAATGCACAACATTTCCCACAGAGTGTTGTCTTCTCTCACCCACTCACCCTACCTCTACTTTATATGAGGCTGAGCTCCTTTAACTAGGGAGTGTGCTGGCCCCATGGATCAATAACCCCTATCATTTTCCATTCATTTTAATTTCTTCCATTCTTTGCTACTTCAGTTTAGACCTTTAGGGATGTTGCATAAGGTTAAAGAAACTGTGTAGCTTTGTTTCATCCACCTCTAGATTTCTATTAACATTCTCATTTCATCTTCCATTTAAAAAACTTTCAGATTTTAGTACACCTGTTAACTGGAGCTCCTGCTTAAATGTTTACAGGTCTTAAAGCTGTTCTAATTAATGAAAAAGTAGTTAATTAGAACATTAATTAGAACAAAGTAGTTAATGAAACAAAGAAGTTTGTGTTTGCTTTCTTTTTTCCTCGAAATCATTAAAACCCCAGGTTGGTTTACAAGTACCTCAGGTTTACAATAGCAACTATAATGCATTTGCCACATTGTCTTCTGACTTCATTTTTTCCTCACAATTGCTGTGTGTTGTGTAAAACCCTGTGCCAGATACTTGAAATATAATGTGTTAAGTTCAAAAAGCCTAGGGCTGCTCCTAAAACCCTGTCAATATGATTCTTTCGGTGGGTCTCAGATACATCTCTATTTCAGCTGCTTGACAACATGCATTAACTACATTTTATATTAAGAGAATGCTTGAAGGTCAACTCAGATATATATTTTTAAGGCTGCTTGTGCAACATGAATTTGTCTTCAAGTGCCCATTCCCTACGGTAGAGGTGGCCTTCCCCCCACAGTTTTAACACCATTTCCCGAACAGCTCCAGCACTCTGAGGGCCTTGAGTGGACAGCATGCATGGGAGGGAAGAGTACTGAAAATTCTTTTGCTACTCTTCTCCCGCAGTATAAAATATTATGTCTTATTGACTTACCATCACCCAAAGCCTACAATGAATACAGAATTATTAATTTCCTTATGGGATTTTGTATAGTGCTTTCTCTACAGCATCCGAATTCTTTGAAAACATTAATGAACTGATCCTCTCAACACTCTTTTGAAGTAAGAGCATATTTTTATCACTATTTTACACAGGGGGAATAGAATATCTAAGATAAAAGCCAAAATGTTCAGAAGTGTCAGCTAATTCTGTTTGCCAATTTCAGAAGTCTAAGGACCTGAGTTTTCCAAATGCTACGGATTTTTCAGAGCCTTTTTATATGTTCAGAGCAAAGATCCTGATTACATCAAGTTGCTGCTGTGAAAGCAGAATGTTGCACATGTTCAGTATTATTCAAGATCAAGCCTCAGTTGTCTAAAATGAGCACTCTAAATGAAGAGACTTAAAAAAGTTTCTTCTGACTGACCTGACCATTGCCTAAAGGAACTGTGAGGCTTAGCTACAATACTTACCTACCTTGGGCCAAAACTTCCACAAGTGCACTTTCTCTTTCTTTGTGTCATTCACAAGATCACTTCCACCTTACGCAAGAAATGAGATTTCCTGTAGAGCTTTATCCTCTTCACTGAATGATTCCAAGCCATAATTAAAGCAACTCCAACCTGTGCAACAAAAGGGCTAGAAATTGCAGAAAAAAAAAATACACATGAATTTGTTTAAACTAAGGACTATATAAGATGTCTGTGTACAAAGGGTAAGATTTATAGTGACACAAATTATCATGTGTGAATGTTCTGATCATTGTTGAAAAGTATTAGACCAGGGACTGAGAAAAAAATAGGTATAGCCTTATCAGTCTGTGACTCCTCTGTTCTTACTCATATGGTAGAAAAAGAAGAAGTGAACATGGAGGACATTTTGAAAGATGCAGACAGGTCAGTGTCAGAGACGCTGTGAGATAGAATTAGATTTAATTGCAAACAACTATTTATTTTTAAAACAATTATTTACAAACAAATTCAACAGGATATTATACTAGACTAGTTCCTACTAATGGAACAGCGTAACTGGGGAATCTGAGGTCCAGTGCTCCTCAACCATAGAGGTGGAGGGTAATTTACACTGACGGTGTCATTTGTCCAGCAATTTATCTACCCAACAAAGTTTGTAGGTAGAGCCCTTGTATAGAGTCCTATAATTACTCCACCCAGAGCGCAAAGCAACAATGCTAGGTTACAAATTTTTTAGAAGACACAGATATGTTTGGCTTTATTTATTAAAAAAACTCAAACCACACTTGTTTTTTCTCAAAATTCTCCACTTCTGCACAGCAGTCCTAGAAAGCATGGAGTCAGCATTCCACCCACCCAACCCGCTATCTCTGCTGACTACACAGGCTGTCAGGAAGGCCGGGCTCATGGCATTAAGCACGCAAGACATTCAGGAAAACTCA
Source organism: Chloroceryle amazona (assembly GCA_027560015.1). Lineage (NCBI taxonomy): Eukaryota > Metazoa > Chordata > Aves > Coraciiformes > Cerylidae > Chloroceryle > Chloroceryle amazona. Next base: position 84,300 of record JANHFX010026347.1, read on the forward strand.
GAATAGCCATACTAGAGTTAAAAGGCTGGTGAAACCAATCTCCTCTTTCTAGTAGCACCTTTAGCAGACACTAAGGGAAATATCAGAAACAAACAGACTAAGGACACTGAATTTTCCCTCCTGTCTCCCCATCTGCTGAACTACCCTCTCTGTTCCAGTAGCTTCCCATAACCATTTCTTCCATAGGTTTGCCTAACTGCTTTTGAACTCAAAGCTTTTGGCACCCATCATGTTCTCAGTCACAGAGCTCATTGCCATAAGATAACCTATACAGGGAAGAACTTTCATATGTTTTCAACCTGCCCTTTAGCTCTTTTACAGTAAGAAAAGGTGAATAATTGTTGCCTAGTCCATTCTTCTATGACTCATTATTTCATATACCTTTATAACTCCTCCATCACCTACTTTCCAGACTGAAGTGTCCCAATGTATCTAATCATTCCTTGTATTCAGGCTGTTTAGTACTTTAATCACTCCTCTCATCCTTCTTTATATCTTTTGTAGTTCTACTATATTTATTTGAAATGTGTAGGACAGCACTTTAAGATGCAGGCATGCCAAGGATTTACACAATGATTTCTTCTCTATTCATTTTCTTGTTATTTAGACTACAGAAATGATGTTTTCATGTTATTTTTACAATAACTCCAAGGTCTCTTTCCTGAGTCATAATATCTGAGAACCCATCATATATGTACAGTTTGGGTTGTTTTCCTTCTTGTGCATTATTTTGCATTCATTGACATTCAGCTTCATCTGTTTTTTTTTCTATTGCCCAGCCACTCAGTAGCTGACATGTTCCTACTACTCTTCCTAGTTAGCTTTTGTTGCAACTCTCTGAATAATTCAGTATCAATACTTTTGTCAATTTACTTTAGAAGTCATTCTTGACATCACTTGTGAATTCATTAAAACCTATGTATCTAGCACACTTATCTGGGCTACACCAGTCATTTTTCCTCTATTCTGAAAAATAGCCATTTATTCTCACTCTTTGTTTTTCACTTTTAAAGCACTTATTTTTTTTCTCTTATACAGATCCTGCCCTGTCCTCCCCCTTTTGCCCAAAGGCAACTTTAATAGGTAGCACGAGGTACCTTCTGACAGCTTTTTGGAAATTTAAACAGACTACACTAAGCAGTTCTACCTTAGTTGTAAGCTCAGAGTCTTACAGTAATAGTTTTGTGAGACATGACTTCGTCTACAGAATATTTATATCTGCACATTTCTTCATCTTACATCTTGACCATATTTCCTAACAGATTGCTTATTACTTTAAGTTTTTGTAAAGAACCTCAAAAAAACCTACCCAAAACAAACCAATCAGTTTTGCCTCTTTACAAGTCATTGATTCACTTGAAGCTATAGATGTCACATCACAGTTAATCAGCTGTTCAATATTTGACCTTTAGTGGTTTTAGCTAGTGAGAGAGGTCTATTAGTACTCCTTTAAATACTCCTTTATAAAGTATCTTGTATTGGCTCTTCAGTTTGAGACAACTCATCCCATTCCTTTGAGTCATAGGATCAATCATGTTGGAAGAGATTGGAAGGTCATTTAGTCCAACCTTCTCCTGAAAGCAAGGTCAATACTAATTTCAGACCAAATGACTCAGGGCTTTGTCCAGTTTCTTCTTGAAACCTCCAAGGCCAGAGATTTCACATCCACATGGGCAACTTGTTCCAGTGCTTAATTATCTCACCATCAGAAACATCTCCAGTTCAATTTAGGACTACTGTTTTCTTGTTCTTCCACCACATACCTCGGCAGACAGTCTTGCCTCTGCCGTGTCAACCTCCTCTGATATATGCAAGGCCGCTATTAGACTTTCACCAAGCTAAAAGCAAATTCCACTCCCTTAACTGTTGATCTTGTAGTCCAACCCCACACCTCACCGGTTGCAAATGTTGGCCATTTCCTGTAGCTCCAAACAGCAGTCCTGTCCTCAAGCATGTCAGCTCTACTCCCCCCAGCTTGGCAGCCCATACAAACTCGATAAGGGTGCTTTTGATCTCTTCAGCTTCACTTGACAATTTATCTATTTCTTGTTGAGAAAATCTCTGACAAGCAAGTAACATTTAAGACATCTCAGAAATTGCTTTAAGATTCCTACTTCCTTTAAGATCTTTACCACGGCCTTTCTTTTGACTACCTTTTTTGCTGAACCACTAGGAGTCAGGTCAACTTTTAACTTTCACTTTTAACAAATAATTTTAAACCACCTGTGTTTACAATATCATTTGTTTTCCTCATATAAACATAATGTCCACATTTTATTTCCAGTATTGAGAGGTACACATTTTGACTTCTAACTATCTCCTGTATTTGGCTTTTTAAGCATTTGGGTTTTTTTTTCTCCTGCCTACCTTCTTTTTTTCTCCTCTTACCAAGACTGTTTAATATAAGCACATTAGAGAGTGATGGATAAACTGAGGCATGACCTCAGGCCTCACTAGGTCAAGCACCAGTTTTGGTGCCTGGAAGTGTAAGCTGCAGCATAGTCCCTCTTGAAAATATTTTACCTACATGCGATTAAGTCTCTAATTACTATGGTGTTGCCTGCTTTTTCAAGACTGTTTTCCCCTTATGTTATTGTCCTGATGCAGGTTGGGATTAACAACAGGAATTTTGCTATTGAATTTCAAGGCAAATAGGTAGCATGTTAGTCACATGTTTAACTTATTCACTGGTTTTCCCATCTCCCTCAGAATACACAAGTGTTATAATATCCGAAGTCAGTTCATCTGAATATCTTTTCTTACTGAAGACATCTTTAAGGAAATGAACCAACTGCTTCAATGAAATACAATGTACAGTAGTATCTAAGTGCTTTTTCTAGTGAGCTGTCAAAACAGTTTTCATCATCTAACACATTCTGAAATTTAACTACAGGTATTCAGTTAAAAACAATGCAGTAGGCTAAAATTCAAACAACAAACCCCAAAATTGTAATAGTTAAACACCTTTAACACTTGATTTACTTTACTGTAGCTTCTAATCAATGTTGGATTCAATCACTCCCTTGTAGAAATTACATATACAATAGTCACACTACATAAAATCTTAAGACCTAATATGTATAGCACAATTAAGCTTAAAGCAACAGGGAAATCAGGAATAATTTTCCCAAGAGCACTACACAACAGAGAAATAAAACAGGCCATTTACCATTACACATCGCTCTATTAACGCGGCTATTGGAGTTTCCTGCAGGGAAGAGTACATATTTTACACTTTTACTGAATGACTCTTCTAAGAACATTTCCCTTTTCTAGTATTTAAAACTAATTTCTTCATGCATATTTACAGACACGCATTTTTTTTGAAAGCCAATCAAAGTCAAATAAAACTACTGGAGTTCAAATCATTTTCAAGGTGGACCACTTTGCTAGCTTAAAGATTTATGTTTCCATTATGTTGGCAGGCCTCCAAGCAATACCTGCTGTCTTCTGCAGCCACATGTGCAGGTGCAAGAAACTGCTGCCTCAGTAGACAATCTATCAAAATATTTGTTTCAATGAACAGAGGATTCATCTCCTTTAACTTGCTATGAAAACTCCCACCACCACAAATGTCTTTTCCTAATAACCCAATCAAATTCTTGTGCTTTGTCATTTTGACAGGAGAGCAAACACGATGTGGAGATTTTGCATTTGTAGATTTATGTGTAAACATAGAAATCTACATTTCTCTCCAAATAGAAGTTTGCTCAAGTCTTCATTGACTATCAGGGTAACAAAGGCTTGTTACAAAGCTATAAAACCTGATGGATGTGATTTGCTTTCAAAATGCCTAGGCACTTGACACAACTATGCTGAAACATAGCTGAAACATACTCATAGCTGCCCAAACCTATGCTTTGAATGGCTCCTATAAATTCACTTCCCTGCAACGACAATAAACAGGTAAATGAATCACAGTACAAACTACGCCCTATGGCCTTTGTTCCTTCTCCTAAGTATTGTCCTGAGCAGGACAAGATCTTTAACATCCTTTCCACACTTGGAACAAATTGCTATTCAGAAATATCTCTGCCCGATTGGTCATAGGAAATGTCCACCTCTTGGTAGAAGAGACTGCAGGGAGGATTTTGAAAAGCTGATCATGGTAAGCTGTCCTGAAAGCCTGGCCAGGGACCAAAGTTTACTAGGGTTCTCAACTTGTGCTGGAATAAACAAACGCAAGTAAACACAGCCACTAAAAGTAAAAACAGAGAAGTCTCTGTTGCTTACAATCACTCACAGAAGAAAAAAAAAAATAAAATTCAGCCATACTGGAATATGACATAGTAGACCGTAGGAGAAGGAAATATTTTTTTGGCTAAAGACAGCCTGGACAACACACATCTGGATATACACCAATATTTTGGGGCACTGAGGGTTTCATGACTGTTTCAGTTTGATGGAAAAAGCAATAACAATTTCAATACTGAATATTTTCCAGGCAGAGTGTTTTGATACTCTGAGGTATGCAAGGGCATTTATAATACTAACGTGAAGATTGCCATTAAAGCCACTACTGCTCACATCCTGTTACACGCACACAGTATTATGGCAATGACATCCATACCTCCTATTTTAAAAAGAGGCTTGAAATTTATATTGCAATATATTCTCAGAAATGTTCTGGAGGAGAAACTCTTACAAAGAATTGATGTTACAAAATACTTGTCTTCTTATCCTTCTCTGAAATAAAAATTAATTGCACTGCAATTTATCCATCTACAGAGTTGCCGAGTTTAATACTCCAATACTTTAGCATAAGAACTTTTCAAAACACTAAGACATTGATGTACAATGGACTTCTTTCTACTGCATACTCATATACAGTATCAAACTTATGAATGTTCTATTAATTAGACAGACCCATGAATATTAGACCTAAATTTTTGACTCAGGCTAATATGTTTTAAATAAAGTAGGTATCTCTAAGTATGAAAGAAAGGTGAGCCAAGATCAGTACTTCTATTGTCATATATATGTCCAAACAAAGAAGTTGTCATGTGTCTCACACAGCAAGTGTGATTCTCTCAGTACCTGTGAATTAATAGGTATCCAAGACGTCAGACTCCAGAATAGTTAAGGAGCACATTTTCCTCAAGTGAATTTATTTTAAAACTAATGCTTTTTTTTTTTCTTTTACACTAAACAAGATTACATTGACCCAAATCATTTGAATTCTTGACTCAGCCTGAGTCATGTTATGTTGTGCAATACTCTGTTACATCCCATCTGGCATGATTTAACACTGCGTGGTACAATGGAGTGAAATCAATGAAATGTATACTTCAGATAAATGCTATTACTTAAATTAGTTTGTAAAGGCAGGCCAACAGGTAACAGGTGATGTAGATTGGCAAGAAAATTATATTAGTTATATTGTACCACCTCCACTTCCCAAATGCTCTCTGCTTTCTACCTAAGAAGAAACTGGCAATCTGACAAAACACTTACTTGGCACTGCAAAGTTCAGTAGTAGCAGCACGGTGTGCAGAATGTGCTCAGAAAGTACCTTCTGCTTAGGGAGTCTGGAAGTGCTCAGAGTATGTAACAAAACAAGTGTACAATTAATAAAACAGAATAATCAGCAGCAATCTGAAGTGTGAAAATCCTGCTTCAATCTGTAATAATTTTAGGAAACATTTCATTTATGCTAGATAAAAATGGTAAGTACATACCTAGCTAACTTGTAGCCAATATCTGGTTAGCAAATAGGAAGAGGAGTCACCTCATCCCAGTGTCCTAATTTTCTCAACTTTTTTTTTTTTTTCCAAGTCACTGGAAGTATTGCAATTCAATCATATATATTCTAGCCAAGGGTATGCAAAATACATTAAGAAAAGATAAGAAATCATCTGGTGCATATTTTAACAAAGTATCAAGAAGTTGCATACACAAGCTCACCTAAAAACCTTTCAAAATTGCTAGGAACATTTCTACCTCAGTCTTACACACCACGAAAGCAACACACATGTGTTTGTAAGCAAAGTTCAACATGCCTCTTGCAGATGTGAAGCAGGATGAGCAAAAGCTCCCTTTCACATTTTATATTAAACATTGAGAATTTGAAAGAAATCCCATAAAAATATTAATAAAAAAGTACAGTTTTATCTGTACAAGGTGCCAAAACCTAAGTTGTGAAAATTAAATCTGAAAATCTTGTTCATGACAGAAATATTAAAGTGATTCCCCTACCCACGCTTCATTCTATGTAATTATATCACCTTACTGAGATGTGTAAGCCCCAATTTGTAGTTTTTAAACATCAGAAAAGCCTAAAAACTTTGTTCAAAAAGCCTTTTCTGTGGCCAGTATTTTCTGTCCTCATGCTATCAGCGTGACCCCATGCTCACCACAACTGTATCACTTGTACTCCGTTTAGAATGAAAATAGAAGGATTTAATTTTTCCTCATGTCATTACTTTTGACTAACAGTGCCTATTTTTCAAGGAATCATTCGTTCCTCTTTCAACTCCCCTAGAGGAAGTCAGCCTCTGCACTATGGTCTGCTGCTCCCACAAGTGGTCCTGAAAACTTATATAGGCAGTTCCCTTCTTCAGAAGCCTGCTGAAAAATCCCCCTTCCAATGTGTCAAGAATAAACGTGCCAACATTCAATAGCTAGGGTGACATATAACTGGGAATAAGGTTTGTAGCAGTTTGTCTAAATATCATTCTACAGAAAAAAATTGCATAACAATATTAACATTTGGAATGCTGAAACAGACTTAGGAACGAGTGTGGTAATAACTATTGGATCATCAAAAGCTTGCGATGGAGTAACAATGGCGACCAGTGAATCTCTTTTAATGCCATTACTACTGCTGAAAGCCAGAACATTCTTCTGCAGCAAACTCATCTGCTGAAGCGGTTGGGCTGCAAGCTCCTTGCTTCCATCATTTGACACCGCTGGAACTAGTTACTGGAATTCTTCCTCTAGTTCTCCTTGGTCTGGGGAAACCGATGGATACACTTTTGCATAAAGTAAACACTAGAAAAATGTTCCTAAGGGTGGGCAGCCTGTCAAGGCTCCAATATGACTATATATAACTACTTAATCTCTGAATATTAATAATTTACCAGAAGATACAGTGTGAACTATATGCACTTATAATATTATTCACCAAAATTCAGACTTTTTCATAATAGAATAGGCAAGACGTGTAAATTTTCTTCTAGAAGTTCAATTCATATTATATTGTTCTTATTAAACTAAAACTTTATTCATAGTAATTAATGTCATTATCCTATTTACAATTGACTTAAATTGAAAACCAAAACAAACATTTACAACCAAATAACAGACAATAAAGACTAAAAAAATTTGGACCTGACGCTTAAAAACATTTTTTGAAATAATTTTCAATCTCCTAGTACTACGTTTGTAGTATCTAGCAATGATAAAATACCTATAAACAAACTGGCATCCTGAGGCTAAGCATGAACATAGTTTAATATTAACATCACTTTGAGTTGCTTTCAAATGAAAAGCAATTTTAATGTTAGGAAGTTTCAGTGAAAAATAATTTAGTCAAAACAATTCAAAACAATTTTTCTAACTTTAGCAACACAATTCTCATGAGAAAATTAAGACTGTCATAGGTAAGCAATATGAAGTAACATCTAAAATTACAGCACGACTGATCCTCTTCAACACTTGCCTTGTCTGAAGGATTAATCTGATAGTTATAAACACAGGGAAGTGCTCACAAAGAGTATGGCAAAAGGTATCCTGCACAATTCTCCATTCGCAAGTCCAAGGGAAATTTCCTATTCATTTGTTAAATATAGAAGACATGTATAAGCTTTAGCAGGAGACAACAAAAAGACTTTATTTTAGAATCTAACAAAAATCCTTGTATTTCATAAAAATGGTTCTTTCTGAACTAGTGAATCACTGAGACATCTTTAGTACAAAAAAATTCACTAGAGGAAACCCCGTTCTCATTTGCTATCCATCGATCTTGCTTGAAATACGGATGAAATCAGAACTAAATCCTATTTTTCTTCTTAGAAGCATTTAGTATAAGATTCTTTGGTGTCCTTGACTTAATACCCAATGCTACATTTCCGTTAGAAAGGCTTCTAACTAGGTTGCTTGGCACGTTGTTTTCTTGCTTCCAGCTCCTTGTTTTAACCCCTAGAAAAGAAAGAGTGAGTGTTAATACAAATAGGATACACTCATTCAATAAACCTAAGAATTTGGCTCACCCGGACCTTCTTTTCAGAAGATGTTTAAGAATTCTTACACATATTTCTTGTTCTTATCGAAAGCCTAATTTTGATACACAAAAATGTAATCATTCTCAGCTCAGTAATCCAGTGTGCTAATTGTCTAGAAGGTCCAATGATTAGACCCTCAAGTAAAGCAATGTGGTATTAAAAAAAGCACACAGTGGTCTATAAAAAAAGTGTAGGAATAATAAAATACTACTGAAAAATGAACACTGTCATTAGATAAAGTTTTGTCCAAGTTTTGTTTTTTTAATCCAAAATGGGTTCTTCCTCTTTGGTATTTAGTCAAATTTCGTTCTCCTGCAATGCATGCATTTGAATATAAAATGCATCTTACATTCAGTTAAGCTTTAAAAAAAATAATAAAAAAAAGAAATCTATTCTCTATTTTAGAACATGATGCTTCATTACATAGTTTCTTAATATCAGAGTAGTGAAAAATAGTGGTTGATTTTGGCAGAATCATAAACCAGTCTTTAGCAGTAGAAATTGATACTAAGCGACTGTGTATGTGCTTTGCCAAACAAGTACCCATTGGTCAGACAACATTTAGCCTCAGATTTACACTTTTCAGAAAGTTTATTTGATAGAATCAAAACATTTCTCATGAATAAAGAATAACACATTCATATGTACTTGCTCCCTTACACGGTTCTTACATAAAAACATCTATGTGCTGCAGAATTGGTGTATTGCCTGTGTCACTGGGAAAAGCTACACTATTGGACTATTTCTTAAGAACAGCAGACTAAAAACTTTAAACAATCTTTGTTCTCCACTAAATTGCCAACAGTTGCACTACGAAAGATCAGTAAATGTATTTCTGAAGGTAGAAAGGAAAAGGAAATGAGTGCCTAGAGATAAAAAGAAAATTTTAAGGATTCAGTGCATTAAAATCTACTGCAGTTGCCAAGCAAGGTACCTAGCTCACGTACTAAGAAAAGCAGAGGTTTTTTTAAAATTGCAAACAAAACCCTTCTGTGTTCATCTACTGAAAAAATTAATCGTAACCGATTTTGTTGCAGTACAGATTGATGTACCTCAGAGAGAAGCCCTGAAATTGTAGCAGGCTTTCATATAATACCATGTGATAGCACTATCAGCAATCTGTTAGATACAAAATGGCTGTTAGATACTAAAAATGGCTTTTAAATAATTTTTCCTCAGGTACTGTGTTGGCCCAAAAGAGCCCCAAAGTAATAGATCTCTGAAAAACCCATGTCTGTAAAAACAAATCAGTGTGGTGTTATACAACAAAGCAAACAGATAAATCAGGTTTGGAAATGATTAGAAGAGTTTATTTCTTAATAAATGACACTTGTCAAAGATAAAAAGATAAAGTTCACAATATTTCCCAACAAGTGCATAAACAATTTTGGGTAGAAGGCCCAACAAGCTTATAGTAATTCGAGTTTTGGTTAGACACCAAAATTGATTAGACATTTAGATTTCTTTTATGAATGGATATACTATTCAAACCAATGGTTTAGCATAAAGAACACAGCAACACATGGTGTTAAATTGACAAAACCTTGAGTATCAACCTTAATTTTGGACCTCCTGTACAAACACAGTTACCAATACAGTGTCATTCATTCAAGTTTTGACACTTACCTGCCATTTTGGGTACTCGCAAAGCTCTATGGCTTAACAAGACCCCTTGTTTAAAGTGTTTTGCAGAAACGGGGTCTTGCAGGCTGCTTATCTCAGTGTTAGATGTAGAGCTGGAAAAATAATAATGAGAAAACTCATGTTCAGTGAAGTGATGAAGCTACATTATAGTACTCTAGACTTTGCAATGGAGAAATATATTAATTATCCCTTATTAATAGATCATATCAGAATGCAAAGAATAAACTAGTTTGTTTAGTATGGATATGTATGGATACTATTCCCCTTTTTCCTTTTTAAAAATTAACAAGAAAGTTTCAACTGTGAAAATAAGAACTAATGTTGCCCCTTCTGTTCAAATGCAGACCAATATGCTACAGCTTTTTTTTTTGCAACAGCAAAAGCCAGTTTGATGGTCATGGGACACAAATCATACCAAGAAATAATCTTAACGCTTGTGTGAAATCCTTCAAAGAACCAAGCTTTGTTTATGGAACAAATCCCATTTTTGTTGCTACAATAATTTTTCCACAGCCTCCAACGCAGTTGGAAGGGATGGTTTCATAGCAGACAACACTCTTTAGCCAAGCTGTAAAAAAGCTGTTATAGCCTCAAGTTCATTAAGACACAACCTCAATATTATATAGCCTTTTATGTGCTGGACTTCACATCTACAATGAAAGTTATGAACCTAATCTAATCTCACCTTCTTACACTTGCCTTGCTAACTTGCCCAGTTCCATTCTGTAAGACAGTCTCATAAACAAGCTAATTCCAGTTATGTCCCGAGTTCCTCCGCTTTTCCCATTGCTCTAATGATACTGCATTGCTCCCACTTTCAAGTCCCCTAACTTACGCTAGTTTTCTTAATTTTCTGCCTAAATGAAAACATATAGTAAGCAGTAAACAGTAAGACTGGCCTTGTGAGAGTCCTAAGACCCATTCACACAAGCTTCTTAGAAGAGAACTTGTATCAATAAGGAAGTAATGCTATTTAGCTAATACAGCCTCTGTAGTATGACTGGCTCGTCTCTTACCCCTTGCCCTGGCAATACAACTGTTTCAAATTATATTTCTAATGTAAAGCATATGCCTGAAATTTATATTTTTTATTCTAATGAGGAGAAAGTAAAGGAGCTGATATCTGAGAAGTTAGAGCATATTTCTCTCCTCCTTCACAAATAATCCTTCTCCATCATCATTTGCTAGACAAAGAATTTTGGATTATAAAGAGTTTACAGTTTGAGGCAGAAAAAATAATCCCCTGAAATGGAATACAAATTGTGTGATTTTCCTGTAGTGTTATTCTAACTTGGAAACTGGGAAATATATGTTTGAGACACAGAAGCAACAGGATAAAAGAGCAGAAAGAGATAGTTTTTTGGGAAGAGACAAGTATATTTAAGTTTGGTAATTATGACACAGTTATTAAAATAAAACAAACCCAAAACACAAACTCCTAAAAATCTGTCGCAGAACATCGACCTCAAGATCACAGCGTATCAGGGGTTGGAAGGGACCTTGAAGATCTTAGAGTCCAACGCCCCTGCCAGGACAGGATGATATAATCTAGCACAGGTCACAAAGGAATTCATCCTGGTGTGTTTTGAAAATCTCAAGAGAAAGAGACTCCACAACCTCCCTGGGGAGCCCATTCCAGTGCTCTGTGGCCTTTACAGTAAAGAAGTTCCTCGTCATGTTAAGGTGGAACCTCCTGTGCTCCAAGATTCATTTCCCCTTGTCCTATCACAGGGCACGAGTGAGAAGAGGCTGTCCCTTTCCTCTTGACACTCAGCCCTCAGATATTTATAAACATTTATCAAATCCCCTCTCAGTCTTCAGGCTTCAAAAGTTCCCCTACCTCTCCCTCACAAGAATTTAGAAAACTGGCTCAGTTTCAGAGAGCAGGTGATTTATTTTGCTAAATTCATAATCAGCTATTTCAAAGATTGAAAATATGAGATGTGCTCCACAGCAATGAAGTCACAATAACTGAGCCTGAAAATGAATTATCAGAAAAACAGAGACATTGGCCACACAAGTATTGTTAAGCATTTTCTCCACTTTCTATTTCGATAGTTTCTAATATGTTCCAGCAAAGACATAACATTTTCAAACAAATTACACTTTCGTGATAGAATTTCTCCTCCATGGTTACATGTCATCTTTCTATTTTGCGTAGGCAGCAGATATGGAAGACACAATATTAGTTTGTAGCTGTTAAAACAAGAGAAGTTCCTAAATCAAGCATAAAAAGAGATTCTACTCGACAGATTTGCCAATCATATTTAAGTTAGCACATCTCATATGTAGGTTCAGATTACGTATAAAAGGTTTTCAGATTTGAAATATAATACTGAAGCTGAGGTGAGAACATAAGAAACAAAACTCAGTTATATAGAAGAGTTGGTTTAGTCTTACCTGAACACCTTTCTTTTCCTCTCAGCAGCAGAAGTCATTGCCATATATGAGGGCTTTTCAAGTACTGAAGCAGAATTTTTGTTTTTTAATGAGGAGAGCCCAAATCTGAAATCAAAGAATTATGTTTTTGTAAAATCTCTTCTGGTTAGAAGTCTAGTGAAATTGTTCATAGCTATAAATAAATACATGTTAAGCTGAAAATCAACATCAGAGATTTGTTTCAATACTATTACTTGAGGCAGGTTTGCAGGACTTCAGACATAGATGGATGGCAGCTTTAATGGCATCTCTGGGTAACAAAAAGGTTCAGGTATCTATCTTACAGACAGGAAAAGTGAGGTCTAGAGAAAGTCATTTGCTTGAGGCATCACAATTTCAGAAGTGCTGTACTTCCTTTTTGGTACCTGTATTGTAGAACAGGATAAGCTTTCAAATGAATTGATTTCAAGTCCTGTCAGAATTTAATTTGATGCCAATTAAAATTGAGGGTTTGATTTTCAAAATGATGGGTTTACAGATAACATTGACATGAGTGGGGAAAACCAGCCATGAAGATAAACAGAATTAAACTGAGTAACATTCCTTGCCAATGGAAAAGGAAAATACCTTTGCAGAATGCTATTGCTGTGTGGCTCTGCCTCCTTCAGGGATGAGTCAGCAGATGTTTCAGCTATTTCACCTGTCCCTTCATAGAGAATTACTGTTGCATTCATGTCAGCTTCATCACACTCTGGAATTATGTCACACGTAGAGTCCATAATACTAGTCTTTTTGACGGGCGTATCTATATTACATGCATTAGCTTCCCGAAGGCCTGCAAGATGTAAAGCTTGCTTCACCACAGTCTGTGTACAGCAGCTTTCTACTGGCTTTCTACAAAGTTCTGGTGTGTACACAATAGGGTGGACTTCTTTGGTGAGGGAATCCTCCAGATGATGGAGACAAGAGCGCTTGGATGCAGCAGGACTTTGAGCAGGAGAGTCCATTAGCTTCCGCCGAGTTCTTTTCTGTGGTGGTACCACATGTCCTATTGTTTGTTGCATATTTTCCTTCATTCCTTGTGATGGTGTACCAGCGGTTGTACCTGTGAAACATAGGCAACAAGGGTTAGCACATTTACCTGTATCTACTGCTTAAATCTTGTTTTTCCCTCCTGAAATACAATTATTAGTAGAAATTGTTACAAATACTATTTAATTTACATATTAACCTTATCGTATAACTGAAATTATTTCAATTGCAGAATTGTCCAGATGGTAGCATTTGTTCTGGGGCACTCAAAGTATTAGAAATATGCATAGGTTAATATAGTTAATCCCAGAGATATTACAAGTAATCACAAGCAAGATATGACCCATGACAACAGGGAACAGGAGAGTAAGAGTATTGCAAATAATCTTATTATTGTATTATCATGACATAACTCTTAAATCATTGCTATCATAGTAATCTACAACAGCTTCCTGATCATGCCCATTGTTTCCCTAGCGAGTACCATGCAGTAGAATGAGAGACTATTGTAAAAGGAAGGTGATAGAATCACTTAAAGGGACAAAATTCTTTGACATTGCACAAGAGAAAGTACTGTTTTGGAAAAGGGGAAAGAAAGAAAGAAGTTACTTGGATCCTGTCATCACAATATATCGACTCTGAAAAAAGCTCTTGACTTAAAATACCACCCTTAAAAGTAACAAGGAAAACATTGCGTCAGTAATCGGCCACTCCCATTCCTCCTGATTTCTACTTTTTCTTATTCAAGTGTCATAATATTTTTATTTTCAAGCTGGTAGTAATAAAGGCAAAGAAAGAAAGAAAAGATATTTCTTTTATTCAACTTTTCAGTAAAGGAGAAGCATTTTAAGATGCAGATCACTGTTCAAGTGGCTAGGAAAGGGGTGGCAAATAGTAAAAAGATAATATTTTTTTTTTTGACAAATTAAGAGTAGAAGAGGGCTATCAAAACCTCAAGTGCTCATATATTTTATTTGCAGGGCAAATTTAAGAAATGAAGTAAAGGCAACTATCCTTAAAATGTCTATGGATTGGCTCCACTTCAGCTGGGGCCACAGCATCTGTCTGAGCCACAGTCTGAACGCTTCTTAAGTTCACTCATGTGTTAACACTTACAGCATTTTAGCTCTTCCATAAAAATTCTTTGAAGAGGAGGCAAATCGATTAAAAACATATATTGCACTCTTCCACCACCCTCCTCCCGTCTGATTTCTTACAAAAAGAAAAGCTTAAATGTTGTAGTATTTTCTCTGTCTGCCACTTCTTAGTCGCCATTTAATTTCAACTCAATTGCCCAGCTGCAAGCCAGTTTGTACAGGCAAGAAGCTTTAAAAATGCCAATTCCCCAAGCACCCTCAGAAATCAGATGTCTTGGGGAAAAGGCCCAAATAAAAGCCTCATTGAAATAAAGACACCAAAGGACGAAGGATCATCTCAGCACCTGATTTTTGTACACGCTTTCGAACTAGACATACCATGAGATGGGTTCCTCATGCCCAGCTACACAAGACGATGCCTAATTAGAAGACACATAATAGAACTGTGAGGAGACAGGAACAGACTACCATGAGACCTAGACCTGTTCTGGGAGGACAGAATCAAAGTGTACAAGTAGCAAGTAAATTAGATGCTAATATATAGGCCACAAATGTATTCTATGTTGCCAAAACTTAATTCACTAATGAAACGATTGCAAAAACAAAGCAAACATTTCTTCCTCACTTAAGGGCTCAGTTTCTGAAAGAACAGTTTTTAAACTACTATGGTTCAACAGATATGCAACACCTTACCCAATAAAGCATAAACAATAAAACCAGGTTAATTTAAGCTAAACTGCTTATGGGAAAAGATGCTGGGCAATTACATGAACAGTTACAATTCTGTTATGCTGTGTTCTGCTTTGAACGCACGCACAAACACTGAAACCTCAGGCATGAGAGGACTACTCCCCATAACTAAATGGGGAATTTGCATGTGTGCCTGTATACAGTTCGCTTCACCATATATATATGAAAAATACAGTATTTTTTCATATGTGATCTTCATCTAATTCAGGGTCAGCATTCACAGGTGAAATGCAGCAGGGTGAGACACAGTACCTTAGTAATCTAAACATTAAACTAATTCAGAATATACTCCATGAGCAGGGAAATAGAAGTGGTAGTAAAACAGGTCCTGTGTGTTTCCCAAATAATTTTTACCTCCAGCAGAAATATAAGCCTACTTCAATTAAGATATTTTTAATCAAGACTTGGTAGGATTTTGTTGGTAACAAGTGAGAAGCTTATTAATGAACCATTTTCAGTATGTACTCTGGGACACTATCACCAATGCAATGTTTCCTTAATGTGTTGCTGCTTAAATTCCAGTTTCAGGAGTACAATATTATTCTTCTATCTAAAAGAGTAAAATTACTTATTTTGGAAAAAAAAAAAAAAAAAGATTTCTAGTCATCACAACCAAAAGCTGATGCCAAAACTTTCTTTTTCAAGGTTTTTTTGACAGCTTATAGCCTTAAATATAAGAAGCAGTTTTCTCTAAGGATTCCAATCCAACCGTCCATTAAATTTCAGGACACATTTAAAAATATATATTTATTTATTAGGTTTTCCGCCTGTTTGTATGCTTCTGAAAATGTGTGTTTCGGGAAAATAATGGTTAGAATTCTGTTTGTCTGTTATTACATTAGGACAGGGAGGTTCCAGTCTCGGGAAGTTTGCTTACTGTAAGACACTGAGGTTTTGCTAATATCCTGAAGTTACTAGGAAGGAAGTCTGATGAAGCAACATTTTGGTGAGAGTGCCAAGTTTTAGAAGCTTCTCCAGGACTTAATACTGGAAGCATTTTTAAATTAACTGTAAATGCAAGCATTTAAACCATGAACTAAATAGGTAAAGAACACAAAATCTTGCCAACATTAATAATTTGTTGAATTTCACCATGAACTGTATTTCATACTGTAATACAACTACATTAATAAAAAGACAGTTGCAGCAATTCTATATAGGGCACATGTAAGTTGTTAGTAAAAAGCCAGACCCATTTTTTAAATATATTTATTTCTGAAATGGAACTCATTGTAAAATGAAGTTAAAACAAAACTACGTTTCCTGACAGTTAAGCATTGCAAAACATATAAAATATATATATATAAAAGAAGGGACTCTTCCTGAATAAGTTTTTTTTTTAATCATTAAGTTGCTTCTAACACCATAAACAAGAAAGGGAACAAGAAGATCACCAGCAACATAACATTTGACTTCATTTGACAAAATAACAAACTAAATATGATGTAACAACCCCCCCCCCCCCAAATCCTTGTTAGCCTACTGCACAGGCTATAGCTCCAAACAGTTATGATCTAAAATAAACCTAAATAGGGCAAGAAAAAAAACCCACAAACATTTAAACACAAAAAATAAAGGAATGCCAGTGTTTATTTCTGTCTTAAGAAAGGAAGTAAGATACTGAATCCTAGTTGCTAATTTTTGCAGGTGTTTAATAGCTGTCATTGAGAAGTTTAAATAAAATGAGCTCAGACAATAGCTACTACAAAAATACTACTCCGTTTTCACATAACTTCAAGTGATCATGATATCAAGTATCTCTCCTTAAAAATAGTCATCTTTTTTATGAGACTATTTCCAATACTTAAAAGGCTGTTCAATATTATTAAAAGCATTGCTATTCAGAGGCATACTTGAAGATTTATATAAATATTCTTACTGAAAGAAAAAAAAATAGTATCACAAGCTGACACAGAAGTAACATGCCTCAAACTGAAACACTGCATCTTGTCTTCCCTAAATACTAATTTAATGTAATTTTGGCATCATTTTGCCTAAACAAACACAGAATGTTTCAGAAAAACCATTTCAGAAAAATATGGTAATCTGTCACTATGTGGTTTTACTGAAATGGGAGAGTTAGAACCTGGGAGAACTAGTTCCTCAAACTTATTCAAAGAGGTGAAAAAGCAAGAGTTCCTGAACAAAGGACTTAAAGTGGTAAATATGAACTACCAGTATTAAAGCAACACACAAGAGACATTCACTTCATAGAGTCATGCCTACAAAACCCAAATACTTTGTATGACAATTTTAGGCAATGCTTTCTCCCAGTATACTCAATTTTAACAGGATGTTGTTGAGTACTTGTAGGTGTGTGTATAGCACATCTTATTGTCTCAATATTCCAATAAATAGACATGGAAAATTGAGACAATAACACATTCCTAGTTAGGAACAATTGAGGTAATACATAATATCCTAATAAAAATATCAAAGATTAGATTGATAAGGAACTACTTTATTTCCTACAGTAACAAGCGTTAGAGATGCCCATTCATAGCACATACTAATTTTAACACTAACACTTACCTCCCATGGAACAATTACATTGTTAAACTCACTGCAGCACGCAGTGGGTTACACAAATACAGATAAGACAAATTTAGAAGATATCCACTGGCAATATTAGATGTAATTGGTTCAATGGGATTTACCATTGCATTGGAACTATAGCTTTGTCCTGTTAGCACTGTCCGTCTTGAGAGCGCATTGACTGGCAGCTATTAAATACAGGGTACTGAAGGCAACATAGTGGTGCACCAAGGATGGCTATTTAATTTTTTTTTTTAAGAATGAATCTAAATAGTTCCTGAATTGAGGTCTGATGCTAATGAAGTGTTGCCCTTACTTTTCTACTGAAAGACAAACACCACACTACAACTCTCTGAAGAAAATCTCCAAACCTGTTCCATAATAAGGCAGGGAAATGACAATGTTTATGGTCTCTATTTGCTTCACATGCTACAGACAGTTCAGTCTTTGCAGGAGAAGGATCATCATGGTTCAATGAAATTAAGTTCTAATTTCATATACAAAAATGAACCATTTCATACTTTACAGAAACATCCGCAGTTACCCTGATGGAAGAAAATTTTAGAAGTTGCATTCCTTAGCTAGTGCTTTAGGTACAGTGCTTCTCTTTAAACAATTATTTTATTGTTATATATTTATACATCATTCTAAATATATTGTAGAGAATAGATCACGCATTTGCTGATCTTTAACTTCAGGCTGATGATTATAAAAGATCATTGTTAGAATTCATTTAGATATTATTTTTCCTAAGAGCTTAACAAGGAAATTAAAAATAAGTCATCCTCCACTAACCAACCACCTCCCATCAAATTATATGGGGAAGTTTTGGTCATTACTTTGTCATATTATCTGTCCCAAAAGACTACTCAGAAGAATTGATTTACACAGACAGAAACATAGCAATAGTAGATATTTACAGGCCCGTGATTTAATATGAGAAGCGGAATGCAGTATTTGTGGAACGTGAGTCACAGCAAAAGTGGGTAAAGTTCTTGACAGAACAACTCCAATGAATCGTGTTAGTTCTAACTGATCTTGGGACAAAATAATGGTCAAGGTTTTTCTTCTGGAACGCATGTTAATACATGCATAAGGGGATTATTTCTGGAAACTGTGCTAAATTAAGTCTACCAGGTTGTTCTGTTACAGTGAAATAAAATATTAATGTATTCATTTTAATAAACATTTCTGGGCTACCAGTGATTGATCCAATTACAATACTAATCATACATTTCCATTCTGCTAACAACTGATTTCATGGAATTCCAAACTGCAAATGAGGTCTAGTGAATGTATTTCAATTATTTAATATTCATGTGACCCAAAGGCATCACTGTGATGGCAAGTTTGCCAACAGTTTCTCATAAAACAACCAACCAACCAGCTGTGAACTTGCAAAGGCTAAATTCCAGGCTGTATTCTTGCGAGTGCCAACAGCCAGGTGTACTATTTTACACAGCATGAGAAAAGAATAATAAAACAAACAAACAAAATCAAACCAAAACCAAACCACCACAACATAGTCATATAGGACAGTGTACAAAGCTGCTCAATTTAAGACATCTTTCCTGTATTCAAGGCACATGCCTTTTCTACTTTCAATCGAGTCTTTTAATACATACAACTACACTCCATTTTTTCCTGTCATGCAAAATAATAAATTGAGTTTACTTTCGGACGTTTGTGACATGGGGAGGTAATGGATGCCTTTAATTTTATTTTATTTTTTTCCTGTAAATCAATTCCATTCTCTCAATAGTAATGTACAGTAAGGCTTCCGGAAATGGGATGCCTGAAACAATGCCAAGAACTTTCCCCTTCACAGAATTACTTGCAAATACCAGTCAGAGCTCTGCCGTCATCAGCCCCTGGACTATGAATACTGTATGGCGCGCCATTAACTAACACCCAGGAATGGAGGCTTGAGTACATTGTTACATGAACATACTGTGTTTTCACAGCTTGTTCTTTACTTGATACAAATAGTTGAGCTGTTCATGCATTTGTACATTCATGGTTTCATGTAGTATACACAAGCTTAATCTAATTTTAACGTATTTGTAAACCAAAGTGAGAGTGTAAAACCAATACTTCATCTACAAAACAACGAATCTAAGCTTTAATTAAGGGCAGAATCAATAGGAATCATGGGTGGACATTTAAAAAACAGAAATATACATTGGTGAACCAACTGTTTAAAAAATATCTTCCCTACTAATACACAGTAGAATTTATAGTTAATTCCATGTTAAGTCTTGATAGCAAAAGTGAAGAAGAGTAGGAGTTCTGAAAAAGTGTGTTTGCAGTCATATTTTAAGAAGCAAAAATTCCATTACCAAGGAAAAACTATTTTAAAAAAAGTATTATATGAATAAACTTAGTAGGATAAATCAACGTGTAAATATTTTAAAATTATTTTTACTTGAACAACTTGAAATTAAAAGAATTCAAATGTTTCATCTTAGATTAAATTTGAGGGTAATTTTATTTTTAAAATCCTGAAGTAGTGGAGGAAGAAAAAAACACACATCAAATGAGTGCAATAAAATTCAAGATTCAGATATTCTGTTAAGTTCTTTATAAAATACTTCTTGAATCATAACACGTAGAGTGTGCATAGCATGCAATTATCTGTTAGATCAAATTACTTGCCATGCACAGCTTCCTTAATAGAGCGCTGTCTAAACAAAACCCATGAGTAGGAACATTAGCTTAGGACAAATTGCGATTTTTCTGAGGGCTATTTCTGGCACTCATGGTAGTGCTACTGTAGATACAGGTGACTAAGCAACTAAGGTTGCTGATTAACAGTCAGCTAGGAAAATACATCTCTGACTCTCAGAGCAAGATATTTTACAGACAATGTTAAAGGTTTCAAAGGTTAAGGGGAAAACAAGATAGAAAGGTGTATTCTTGCAGTGCTTTGGCAAACTTTACGAGCTTTAATTAGCTATCTCTCAGAGTTTTTAAGCACATGACTATCTTGATAACTAGACCACAGAAGAAACAGATGTGGAATAGATGGCCAGAGTATCTCAACTCTGTATTATTTAATACATAGGAAACTCTTTCCGAGGAGGGGAAAGAAAAAACAAAACAAACCAACCCAACACACCACCAAACAGAAAAACAAACAAAAAACAAACACACACAAACCCAAAACCCCAAAACAAACCCCACCAAACCAAAAAAAGAGACAACTTCATTAAAAACCAAGATTTATACATTATTCAGCTGAAATTCTTTGGTATTTTGAAATGCCTGACAGAAATGAAGATCTTCTACCAAAATAATATCCAAACCAATTCATACCATAAAGTAAGCACATTTAGAAAATATTTTTCATAACTTTTCTGTAAGAGGCTTTCTACAAAAATCAGGAGTAAAAATCCCTACCCTTTCACCTTCACTATCCTTCTGAAATTCTTTTTCCACATCCATGACTAGTCTGATTTCCTTCTTCAGGCTCAGCTAGTGAAATGTAGTTAATTCAAAGAAACCCACAAGAAGTTAAGGGCCTCCTTTGATAGTTTTTTTCTATTCTACAGAAATGGTATAGCCACTTTAGCCTTTCGGGGACAGTGCTTCTAATCAGAAAAGTTATTTATATGACTTAAAGCATTTTAATTTTTATCTGAAAACACTCAATAACATTTCATTTGCATTTGAACAAGGATATGGTTCTCACTAAAAAGGACTGCCAGCCAAAGGTTACAGTGTCATTAAAAAAGTTTTTGCAATGATTATTGCCTCATGTTTCATGACATCCAGAATCCAGCAGTTTCTTTGAAGTACAGATGTTTTCCTGCATCATTACTATTTTAAATGCATAGTGACTAAACAGTAACTCGTAGGTTGTTAGCGGATTTGAAACTTCCAAATATGGATAACACATGGATACTGCATGTATCCTTAGAGAGTTTTGAGTTCAACAAATGATGTGTAATTATAAGCTTCATAAGCTTCCACCAAAGAGGAATTTCTATTTTACTCATAAATATTACTGTTTTCTACATGAACAGCATCTCAGTCTTGCAGCGGGATTTGACTGCAACAAAATATTCTTCAAATGTGTTAACACAATTTCAAAAGCAATACATCACATTTGTTACTGGCAGACCTAGTACTATCTTTTCATACAAGATGCTCCATACTTACATTTCATATGGAAGAAATGTTACTTTGCCAACAGTTAACTTTTCCACCCTCTCCCCCAGATTATTCAGAAAATAAACTTCTGAGACACTAAGACAAGGTGACATTTATTTATATTAAATGATATTTTAAAAAAAATATGATTGCTCTCAGCTTACAACATGAAAAATAAGAAGCAAATCACAAAAGAAAAATGAACTGCATCGCTCTTTCTTGCCAATATGCTGAAGTTGTGCAGTTTTATGTGAAATATGAATTTTTCTATCAGGAATAATGACCACTGTGTAGCATGTGACTAATGCTTTTTTTTTCATCTCTGTGCAAAACACTATTTCTTTCCCAACATCTTGAACAAATTATAAATAATAAAATATCAATGTACCAGTGGTGTGAGGGGGGTCTGTTTGAATCTTCCTTTTCATTTGTTCACTAAATTCTTAGGTCAGCTCTTGCTAACATTTGCCAAGCATACTTCTGAGATGACTTTAGGGAGAAGGAATTTCATTCTTGAATAATTTATTTCATCTTTGAAGGAAAAAAAGAAATTACTACATCCTTCCTTTTTCTGATTGGAATGTTGCCCTTGTACTACTTCACGTTTTCCCATGCAAGTGTATTTTTTCTGATTTGCGCACTTTTTTCCTTAATAGTTTGTTACATACATACTGCACAAGAGAAATGTATTTCCATAACATATCAGGTAATAGTTCAACATATTTTAAATGTTAATTCAACTGAACGATTGAAGAAGTGCCATTTCATTGCATTTATTTTGCGCTCAACAGAAAAAAAACAAATTAAAGCATTGGTAAGCAGATGACTTCTTTTCCACCCTACTTTTTTCCAAGATGTATGCAAATGATTCTGTCACCACCAGTAGTATTTTCGTTAAGGACATAGTAAAATCAAAAAGATACTGTAAAAATATTATTTGATTATTTATTCTGAGCAGAGCTGCTCTTTTTCATGTTTACTCGCTATCTTAATGTTTTAAAATTGATAATTATAATTTATTTATTAATACTTAGAATTTTAACTTTTCCCAGTATGCAAAGCTAATTCTCAATTCAGCTCCAACTCAATTTCAAATTCAAACATCTAATGCCAAGTTCTCAGTACTTTAGTACTTGTAGAAACATATTTTAGTCTGTAAAATGACTCGTGTTTAGGAATTTTTGTACAATAATGGCTACCAACTGAAGAGGAAATCTGATACTAACAAGCAGTATTGAGGGAAAAATGCTATTGAAGAAAAACTACTTCATGTTAGTTCATCAGCTTAAGCTGCCAGTGAGAGGGGCAAATTCTTTGTGAAGATTAAAAATCTGCAGTAATTTTAAAAGAAATCTTGGCAACATCTGCTAAAATTATCAACGCATTTATATAGCTAGCCAAAAGCAAATAGAAGCAGCGCACAATCAGACAAGACCATAAAAAAACCCTAAGAAAGTGTCTTGGTAGAAATTATAAACTTTCATGTAAAGTTGTTTCCTATCATGTTTCCTCTTGCGTCTAATAAGAGGGGGAAAGGAGTGAAAGGTCTCCTATTACTCACTCTTTGGAATAAAAGGTAAAAATCTATACCTATGGATACCTTTCAATGGATTAGCAGCTGTAATTATAAAGCCCCCATGTGTTGAGTGCTGCCTCTCCAGAACACAAGATAGAAGCATTGGCCCACAGCAGCTGCATCTCTCAAAACTACACCTTCCTCTAGGGATTCTTCATCCCTTTTAACCCAGGCTACACTCCAGGGCAACTCACTTTAGAAATAAAAAAGAAAAGCTAGCTATATAGAATTATGGGGAAAAAAAGGCACCATCAGGATACAGCAAAGCAGTCATTCCACAGTAGAGATGGTGAACCTTTTGATTCTTGGCAAAATAAAGTTATAAAATGTTGTACTAAACTGATTCCAGGTCAACCTGTAATTAATGGGAAGTCTCACTGCCCTCAAGGCTATTACATGGAACTGTGCAGAAGTGGAGTAGCTGCTTAACATTCCAACTCACTATCAGAATTTTAATACTTACTGATGCTATGATTCCTTTTCCATCAGTGTCATGTGAAAGATTCAAATGGTATTATTAACAACACCAATAGGATCTAGAAATATTGATATATGGGATTTGTTATAACAAGACAAGATAGTTATGTTTTGGCAGAGCATGTCTACCAATAGAAAAAAAATCAACTTCTTCCCTATATTAAATTAAGACTGGTAGATAATTCACAGAAGCGGGTCTGAGGCTGAGTTTTTCATTCAGCTGCAATGTAGGCAGAAGTGTGCACCCACTGTGTTTATGGATGTCTGGTTCTGCAGGACACATTTAAAAGTATTTTCAACAGAGAACAAATTAATTATATACTTACGGCATGGGGTGTTTGGTCTGCTCACAAGCTGTGGAAATGCAAAGATAGATGACAAGTCTAGTTCACGGTTTTGATTTTGTTCCCTTTCTTCAGTCTGGTCAGCCCAAACTACTGATTTTTGTCTTTGAATCAGCTGCTCAACCTCTCCAAATTCAGTCTCAATTAAATTATTTGTCAATCCAGCTTCTTTCAAAGTCAGGTATTGCTTGCGAAGAACTGGAAGCAAAGTATTTAGTACTCTGTAAAAGAACAGGAGGCAAGACAAATAAGACTAAATCATAACTAATCTGATCCTTAATAGCACTGTCACTATTACGAATAAAAGGGGATTTCTTTCCCTTCTTCTACAAGTTCTGCCATTTAACTTAATTTTTAATTTATTTTGGGAGAATACCAAGATACTGAAAGGAAATATCAATGAGAGAAAAATTTTTCTCTTTTTTGCAAAATCTTGTATTTCACCCTAAGCATTTACTAAATATATCATTTTCCTAATTGTCCAAGATCTTCTGCCCCTTAAACACCATAAAAATAGTCAGTATATGTTGATTGAGTTCGGACTTTCTAATATTAAGTACCAGATAAATGAAGACTAAAAACTAAATGTTGTTTAAACCAAGCACATCTTAATTAGATGTGAATAAAACCTTATTAGAAGCCCAGTCCAAATAAATTTAGATACTAAGAATGGAATGCATTGCACAATGGCAAATCAAAGTGAGAAAAGTTTAGGAATTCCTCCTGAACACAGGAATTCATTATCTGTGGAGTCAGCTGCAAGACTAAACAGTAGGTTTAAGCAATAGATAAAGAGATGAGCAACTTTGTAATTACTAGCAATGTAGCTTTAAAGATTTTGTTTTCAGTTTGGCAAGTTTATGTAGAGTTTATCATAACCGCCTTTTCTCTGAAGCAGGAAACATGGGTTATTATATTTATATATATTCATATATATTTATAAACAATTTTATTTTACTATACTTATTTTATGAATAGATTTGTGATTACTTCCCGTTCCATATGTCACACATTGAAAACTAGTCTCCAACATTTTTGAGACTGGTAACAGAAAATGAGAGAAGATGATTAACTGCAAATTATGCTTTCTGCAGTCTAACTAGCTATAAAAGAGTTTAAAAGCAATGATTTTTAATATAGGTAAATAAATGTCTACAGTGCAAGAAATTAAGAGAACACAAACTTATAAAAAGACCAATACTGCTGTTCAACACCTTGACCTAGTGAACAATTTATCAAAACTATACAAAGAAAATTGAATAGAAATATTAAGCACTAGAGTATCCATGCAGTTTCTGTTAACAATGGTAGATAAAGATCTTTTAAGTGATAATTTTACATACCTTTTTGCTTAAGAACACACAATTCTAACCTAGAAAAGTCTGAGAAAAATCTTGTTTCTGTTCTAACTGAAACTTAATCCTGTAAACGTGTCTTCTGAAGTTACAGATGTCACATTAGAACTCTTACCACACCTGCTGTGCGGTCATACTTACTTTTCTGTCTGCTTATAATGCTGGTCTTGAAGGGACACCAGAGATAACGTGTGCTCAATCTGGGCTTTGAGGTCCTTAACTTCTAGGTTTAAATGGCAGCACTGTAGATCTTTAGAGAGTTCCTTGGGAAATTAGCAAGAAAAAAACAACAACTGCACATTAGAGACACAAACTAAATTTAAACTGAAATTAACATTAGTTCATCCTTTATTGATAAAATAATATAGATCCACTCCACGTTTACTTAAGAAAGCTTTATGGTAGAAAAGCACAAATAGTTTGATTTTTATTTACATGCATAAATATTGCTTTGTAAATTCCCATGACCGGTAGTGGGTGCATCGTAATTAGCATTAAGGATCCAACAGCCAAACACACCTATGCTGATCTCCACGTGCCCAAAAATATGCTTGCCTCGTCTACTGGGGACTTGCTCCATATCAGAATTTTACTGACACTGTCTGGGACAATTCTTCACTGTATTCAGTCATCTTTCTGAAATGCCACTAACTTCCTTGAAATATCTTAAGTTTCTTTTAAGATATCATAACATTTTAGACATCCCAATAAAAGTATTGAAACATATTCCATTATATGAGTCACATAAATGCTCATGACACTATCATTTAAGCCACTCCATTTGCTGGCTGAAACTAAAAGTCAGTGAGGAACGACCCCCCACCTTTCTTTTCTTCTTCTTATTCCTCCACAGACCTTCATCCCTTCCCTTCTGCCAAAGGTGGGAGGTTTTTTTTAGCTAGGCTAAGAATTCAGCTATCACATGGTTTCGCAATCATCAGGAGCTCCTGTAAATACAAGGCTAGAAGTAGACAGCTAGGAGCAGGATTAGTGCTCTGGCAGCCATAGCACACATTTTTGTATGTGATCCTATACTTGCACAAACAATGAAGTACTTTTAGGGAAGAACAGAAAGAGCCAATACTAGAATTTGAGAGCTACTCTGAAAGAATGGCAGAAGCAAGACAAAGAGGGGTTAAAAAAATAATCTATTCTTAACTATAGTCAGATGCTGCCCACAATGTGTGAAACCTATTCTTGAAGTGAAAAGCATTTTACCTTTGGAATACACCCATCCTGACTGAGGAGGCGCATCTCATTCTCAACACGATGCAGCCACTGGGTATTTTCCTCAAAGTGTTCAACCTCCTCTTCTTTCTTCTTCTGTATGTGTATTTGGTGGGTTCGAAGCATTGCAAGCCTTTGATCTCTCTTGCAAGTGGCCTAAAAGTCAGCATGTAAGGGGAAAACTTTACAATAATGCTCAAAAACTTCTCTATTTTAAAAGAAAATAAATATTTTTTCCATACTTTTATACTCAGCTGGGCATAACAAATATTTTGCTTTTTCTGACCAGTTTACTGAAAGTGAAGTAGCATATTCCCCTTATGGGCATTACATTTTTTTGGCCATACCTTTAAAAATAATAATTATAAAAATAATAATTATAAAAATATTTGTTAAGCAGATTCCATGACTGACGCAGAAACCTTCAAGATAAAACAGGTCAAAATTGAGCAAACTTCAAGCTCAGCAAGACAGTTAAAAGTAACTGTAACCACTAACTTTTAATGTTTCCATACAAAGAGAAGAATATTAGCACAACGATGCTGTCTGACCCTGCTGTAGCTGATACCTAGCATGCAATAGGAAAACACCACAGGTGCAGGAATGCGGGTAACAAGCGTGGATGAACAGGCATTAGGCATGGTGACAAACAGGCCCTTTAAAGGGGCAGCATTCAAGCGCTAAATAACCTGGCAAGAAGGGAAGTTACATGGAAAATGGAAGTGATTTATTAGTGTCCAGGATGGAGTGAATTTCACAAGATAAATTGTGACAAAAATTTGACAAGAAAGCATTTGTAAGAACAGAGACTAAGGTAATCTAAACTCATATGAAAGTATTTCCCTTGTTCTGAAATTATTATTTCTAATTGAAGTGTTCAAACTGAGGCTGCTCATTCACTTTGTGTTAACTTCCTTATAACCATTATCATATGTAGTGACCAAGCATGGAAAATTAAGTGTAAAATGAGAAAAAATACTTTAGTAAAACTTTTTCCTTAAAAATTAATATTTCAGAGTTACCCCTGTGGCTTAAGAGTATCTTTTAAAGAGAGAAAACCCACAGGCATTTAGGAAAATTGCAAATGTGTAAAAACACAAGGAAGAACAGAAGCATTACAGTGCAGAAGGGAAAGGGAGCAGTCCCTTTGGTAATCAAATTACTGGATTCCAAATTAAAACCCAATTTGTTCCAAATTAATCACAACAGGACATTTAATTTTACTATTACAGTGACTTACTCTTGTTAATAAATAAGGCATTATACTTACAGTAAAGTGATCCTTGACCCTTAGTAAAATCACATCTACAAGTTCACTCACTGAAAAAGCATTTGAGTGCATCACTGCTGACATTCAAAATAAGTTACATAGCCTCCTAAAAAATATTTGTATGAAATAGAGTGTATGAAGGTTTAACTCCTCATTACGGAGAGTGAGGACGATGCTCCCTTGTAACCAGGGAGCATCTCGTGCCATGTTTGCAGTTTCTATGGCATGAGAGAATTCTAGAACACAGTTACCTGAAATATCTTCATTAAGGACAAGCAAAACCAAGTGATAGTTTTTCACTTTGACATTTCTCAAAGGACCGAATTTCATGTGAATCACCGGGGTCGGTGCACCATGACACTTCTAAGTCTAGGGAGGGCTTAATTAACCATTACAGTGAGGCCTACATAGGGACAAGGTGAAAAACTTTCCCAAATTGCAACGATAAGCACATCACCTGTTTTCTGTGAAGTGTGGGAAAAAAACAAAATACCTAGCATTCTACTACATTTTCTATATTCGTGTCATAAAACGTCATGTAAGTGATAATCAGTGTCCCGTTTTACTGAACTATTTAAGCATTAACTAATTATGTAATTTCTTAATCAAAATTAATACACTGGTATAGCAAAACAAAAGAGATGATACCTTGTATTACATTAGAGAGAACTCACCTTTTCTACTCTTTCTTCAGAGCACATCAGCTGAATTTGTTCATGACATTGTTTCTGGTAATGCGTCTTCATTGCATTTTCTTTCAGTTGCATTTCCAACTTGAGGTATTCTTTTCTGATTTCCTCACGGTCTGAAAACACACTTTTAAGGATTTCTTTGTATCTATTAGAATCAAAGGATAAGAACAAATAATGAATTACTTACTGAAGATTTTTTTTTTATGACCATCTTCTTTACAAGAGAAACTTTCAATTTCAAATTATTAAAATAAATGTAAAAAATAAGAGGAAAATAATAAAATCTGTTCTAGACGAGCACTAAAAGTGGCAGTACATCAGTAAATATTTTAGGTACTCAAACTGGAAATGGGATGTGAAATTTTTGAACCTTGTTGTATTTATGAAGATGACACTGGGATTCAAAAGACAGACATATGGAACTTCATATTAAAGTCTTACCTCTACTTCCAAATGATACTAACTACCTGTGGTTTCTACTTCTTATACCAATCTATCAAACAGATCAGACTACTTTTGCCATAGACACAGAAGGCCACCTTCATAAAACCTGCTAGCTAGCTCTCGGAAAAAAAGAAAACAAAACAGGCTTCAGTTGGTCACTGTCTGAAATTCTGTTGTACAGTTTTCATCAGGAATGGATGACAAAAATCCAAATGTGAATCACGTTCTAACATACGCTAGGCTAAGAGGGAAGAAACAAATTACTGATAGAAGGTACTTAAGAGCTATGCCAAGGAAGCCAATGTTTAACTGGCCTCAAAATCTGCTTATCCCTTGTTTGCAATGCAAATCAAAACAACAAAAGAGAGAAGAAAGCCTGGAAGCATTACCACATGCAATCTAAGTTTCAGCAGTGGTACTTTTTCACTTCATTCCTGAACACTTAAAGTGCCAAACAGAACAGACCCAAAGATACTGTGTATCTTGATGATGACCAACTTTGTATACAAGCCACTTCATAATATGTGAAGTTCTAACAAGTCAAAGGGAGAAAAATAAAAGGCACAATTTCACATGAAAATGTTCTAAAGACATGCAAATTTGAGATCATTATACAGCATCTAGTAAAAAAGATTGTAAAATTAAATACCATAGAAATACAACAAAGTAACATCGGTTCAACATGAAAGCAATTTGACAAGATATTTTTGCCAGGTAGTGCTTGCTAGTGCAATTCAGCATTAGCAATTCATTTCATAGTCTGAAGAACTCCGAGTCTTATATTCTAGTGTCTTACTATTCTCACTTTAAGAACAGAATTACAAAATAATTTCTCTACAGTTTTAGAAATTCAACAGTTTAACCTAGAAGTGTCCAGAGAATGCCATCATATCTAGGTAAACGTGTACTAACACACACAGAATTTAGAAATAGTATTTCTTTAAGGAAGAGTCAGCTGCACACTATGAGAGCTCTTATCCTACACTGTTACTGTGTATACAATCCATAATACTATACTATCTCTTGAATAACTGGTTGGAGATTTTTTTTTTTCCTCCATAGTATCCATAGAAACATGGTTCTTCCCAGCTGCCTAAGGAACACAGCAATAAGAAATGAACGTGTGTGTTCTCTCTCCCTTTTCCTCACAGTAAAACTCTGAGCATAATTTAAGAGAAGCTGCACATTCTGATTCTACATACAGTCACTCTGAGGAGCTATTCCTGGTAAATCAACACTTTGATGATTATAAAAAAGTTCACAGTGTCCCAAATGTAGCATCAAGTAGAGAAGCCTTTACAAAGCTCCTGCCTTGAACTGGATTCACTCTTTAAGCAAACTTCAGTTCTTCTGAATCTACCTTTACCCTCTGTTTTTTGCTTAAAAGTGACAAAGTGATCCCGTAAGCATATCCATGATATGAACTCTCTGGACCACTCACTCTCAGAGTTTAAGGATCTACTGGTGGTAGTTCCAATGCCAGTGTCCATTTTTTTTACCTCAACAGGCTCAAGACTCGAAAGACCAGCAGACAATACCTCTCCAAAGTTTGCACAACAGAGGGAGCAGGGATGTCCTTTAGATTTGAAGGAGGAAATGATGTAATCAGTGAATTTCTTCCAGGTAACAGTTAAGGAAGAGCCATAGGGATGATATTTTGACTAAAACACAAGATTGTGGGTAAGACACTCTACCCTGTCCCAAATGGAAGGGAGAAGACAGCAGAATACCTTCAAAAGCTGTAAATGCATGTGGGGGAAACCAACACTGGAAAGAGGAAGCTTGTTTTACAAATACTTTTACAAGTGACACAAATTCCAATTTCGAAGTAAGACTGTCATGTGATTAATTCACCTTTCTATTTCCACTTTCTGGTTGTTTGAATGGACTGGAGCATTATGATTTTCAGGAATGCTTGCTTGCTTTTCTTCATATTCCTTCAGTTTCTCTTTCAACATTAGGATCTAAAACAAACAAAAAAAGTACCTTTCAGTTGGAACATAATTTTTATTTATTTTTTTTTTAAATCAATAATTCTGTGCTTATGTCTTGAAAAGCTTTACAAATGACAGTAGGTGATATTCCTCTTAGGGGACAAAAAGGTAGTGATACTTCTCGTATGGAACAAAACATTTTTCTTGCTTCAAAAGACTACACTGAAGAATGACAACAATATCGCCTTGTAAATTAAATCCCATATTCTTTTATCTTTTTTTCCTTTTCCAAAGTTATAACAATCTTTCCAACTTTAGCAGATTTTTTTACATACCTCTTTCTTTTGTTCATTGCAAATTTTAACATACTGGCTTATGTGACTGTCCAAACTAATAACATTGCTCTTCAACTGTTAAACAAAAGAAACAAGTTAAATTTTAAGAAGGCTCCTTCATGTTTTCTTGCATAATAAATATATATATACACTGTGTATAAGCACTACATAATTACACTTGCACTATGAGGAAAGAAGGGAGTCAAATCCTGAGTCACACAATGAAAAATATGACTCTTGCAGCTTTTATAGTTATGTTGCATACACCTGGCCATGTCATTGCCCTCAACAGAATAGTAAAAAATAATTATATTTAGATAGGCAAGCACATTTTGCATTTATTCAAACTAGATTTATTACTTAATGTGTATCTTGTGCATTTTATTATAAAAACTATTTTTAAAAATTCAACAAATGGATACTACAGTCAATCTCATTATGTAAAAGAAATTAGAAGCTGCAATAAAAAAGATTCTGAAACAAGCAAACCAACCAAACAAACCAGAAATCAAAACAAAACCCGAAAACAATCAGAAAAGAGATCAGAAGACAGGACACCCCAGTAGCATTTAACCTCTCGATATAATCTCTTTGAGCTTCTTGGCTCTAGCTGACTTCCACCTGTAACTAACCTGGACTGTTCTTGTATGGCTGTTAAGACATTTTTTTAATATGCTTTACTATTCTCTGAGAAAGCAACAGCGAGATACTGAAACTGGCTGTGAATTCTACCAGCTGAGGAATATTTCTAAATTTAATGCTCACAAAACAAGGTCTTTCAAATCATCAGCATAATCCGCTTAATAAAACTATGTTGCTTTTAGGCCAGAACTGTTATCTACTCTTTATCTACTCCATCCATCACACAGATGAAGAATTGACTGTAAGAAAGAAGTAGTAGTAGTTGACCAAAATTTTGAAATGAAAGTGCAGGAAATTAGAATCTTTAAAAAAGTAACTGTCCTTCTCTTAACAATAAATTATACTTAGACAAAAGATCAGTAAATACCAACATACTCACAGAAGACTTGATATCCTTTGCTCGGTTTGCATACTTGAGAGTATTATATGTATCATCATAGAACATAGAAGATGGGCTAACAGCAGCTATCATTATCGTTCGGCAATTTCCTCCAAGAGAATCTTTCAATAAACGAGTAAGCTTGCTGTTTCGATAAGGAATGTGCTGCTTCTTACTCTGTAAGGGGAGTTATTTATATTTTTACAGATTAGTCAACTGTACTTTAAACATTCACCTGCCTAAAATACTGTTAAGAATTTCAACAATGCCACAAACCATGACAAACAGCCTTGGAACTTTTCTTTGACATAGTTTTTCCTCAAAATGACATATACATCTCAAACAACTAAGTCTCTGCTGTGTTTAATATCTTTGTAATATATGTATTAGCCACAACTATTTTTGTGATATGGGCAACTAACAGAAAAGGTAGTACACTAGATTAAATTACTTTGAGTTTTTGAGGACCTCTCAAAATTCATCTATTCCAATCCCCCTGCTCAAAGCAGGGTCAGCTAGAGTAAGCTGCAAAGAACTATGCCCACTTTTGACTATCTCCAAGGATGGAGATTCCACAACCTTTTCAGGCAACCCAAAGTCTGCTTTGTGAAGGGTTTTTTTTTTTTTTCCAATGACATCTACAGCATATTCATCTTAGTGAAAAGTTAGATCACTAGGACCCCAGTCCCACACCAAATAAATCTCATTGTCCCCTGGTATATTTGAGAGTTGCTAGCTGACCACAAGGACAAAAGGAGTGTAGCTGTAAGGTAGTGGTGGTTTTGACTTTGACCTCCTGAACTTCTGCAATTCTCCCACATCACAGTTCCCACTCCTTCCCTTGAGCTGGTGAGACAGATCAGGAGACTAATTCACTACTGGGAGTAGGGAAAACCATGGGGGATAGGTGTGTGGATGTACATAGCAGTACCAAAGAACAACTTTGGATAGAAGTTTTCTCCTATAAAAGCCATCTCTCCTGAGATTAAAGGGCATGAAGCTCTGGAAAAATCTTTTATCCTTTTAAGGCTATTTATTTACTCATGCTTCCTTTTGAAAAAGTTGGGCAAGAAAAGCAGGTACATTCATCTTTGACACTATCCTTAAGTAGCAGCACACTATTTTTGAGAACTCTTTTCCATTAGAATGTCTTTCAGTTACCACAGAGATGATGATGGCAACCTATAAGAAAACGCTGAAGCCAAGTGGTGATGTGAGCAGTATCAACAGTGTAATCCCCATTTACTCCGTGACAGCTTACCATTTAAAAAAAAAATGTTTCCAGAACACTAGGAGGTGAACACTGCATAGGAAAGTAGCACATACCTTTGGATCTGCCAGGGCATTAATGACATTTCCAAGAGCTAGCAGGGAGCGGTTAATATTTGTTCCTTCTCTAAAGCGAGCCCCCTTGGCATTTGTTGCGCTGGCACGTTCAGATCCTGCCAGGTCAATGAGACACATTTTGGCAATGCGAACATTTTGATTGATGCTAGCTGTTTTATCTTGCTGCCGTAGATAAATCTGCAATTAAAAATAATAATAAATTAAACAGTAACCACTAATAAGTTTGTTGTTACTCTAAGCAGTAAGTTAAATTTTACAGTGTAACAACAGTTTTCAGAAATTCTTATGGGAATCCAAGTTAAAACTTTCAGTACATATTTAACATCAACAGGCAGTTTGGCTGACTGGAAAACTGCAAATCCATTTCTGACACGTACCTCAATATCACCTGCTGTAGGTATTAGTAGGGAAAATGAAGCAGAGAGTGATTGCACTAGGCTTGGCTGGGATGGAGGTAATTTTCCACATTAGCAGTCTACACAGTGCTTGCAAATTTGGGACCCCAACAGTGCTGACAACACACCCATGGCCGGCTTTTGCTGAACTGCAGTTTTGTGCTGTCAAGACTGTGGTCAAGAGGTCACAAGAGGACAGATGACCTAAACAGACTAAAAACTTCTCCAAAGCAGCCATTGCCTGAGGCCTGCCTGGGCATCAGTCTGCCTAGCAAACTATTGCCCCCTGCCCCCTCCCCCCCCACTTAAGTGAACCACAAGCCCTTTCCCTCTCATTTTTGCCTTTTTGATTCTCTCCCCCCTACTGCTGCAGAGGATTAAGCAAGCAACTGAGACAGGGCTTACCACAGTGGCAAAGACTGGTGAGTTTCAAACAAATTTCATAGCTCAAACAGTTGGAGTCTTCTGCACTCAAGACATACACTACTACAGTTTAAACTGAAAGAGGTGTTCATTTTTCAAAGACACATTTAAGAGTACACCATAAAGGTATATATTGGGATAAACAAGGAAGAAGCCTGGGCTTTCAGTAATGTAGACTTAACTACCATTAATAGGGGAGCAATACTCATTTTCTGCCGTGATAACATGTACCATTCCAAGGTCTTCTGGAAAGCTGACACCCCTGAGGCCACTGGCTCTCCCTCATCCTGTCTTTCATGAGTTTCATGACACAGGACATACGTAAGGAACTAAATGCTAAAGTTATCCTTCCCACAGGTTTCTGAGGAAGTAGGCAAAGCATGATTATGCAGTCAAGAAAAACTACAGTTTTTCCCTGGGATGGCTTTTACTTTCACAGGATTCTTTATATATTTTTCCCTTCTTCTGTATTGAGTGTCTTGCCATTTGTAAGGCTCATGGTTACTGATACTTTCATGGAAGCACTTTCAGACAGTGAACTGGAAAAAAGTTGCATTACATAAAGTGATAGACTACAAAAGACAGTACCTCACCAGTTCTGTAGCTTTAAGCTTTGAGAAATGCATGAGAAATGAAGTCATCATAGAAATTTGTAACAGAAAAGAAAAATAAGTATTGGAAGTAACTAAAATTCTCATGACTTGCCACAACAGATATGTCTACACCCAATAGACACGTTTCTATGTCAAACAATACAGGTAAGTTCTGTTGTATTATTCCTAGTATAATTGAAAAAAAAATCAGCCACTTCCCTGCAGTTACTGTGGCAAATTATCTATCTCAGGCTAGTAACACTCTACTAGAGCCTGGTAACTATCATTAGTGAAGTAAGGAAAGCTGGAATGACAGCTCAAGTATGTTGTACAACTCAAGCTTTTACAAAAGCTCAGGAAATGCCCCAAAGCAGAATCTTTTCTTTTTCTTCAGCTGTCAGCAGAACACTTTCCGTGGAACTGTGTGGCAACTGGGATTTTACTTTCAGATGCAGTAATTGCCTGACCTACATAGATATTTCAAACCTAAGACAGATGGTACCGTAAGGCAAAACTTGCATCTCTAAAATCAGCTCAGAATGTCCTGGGCCAAGGTATTTACTACTGAGTCAGCTCCAGAAAACATCTCGCTCAAAGTTAACAACGGAACCAAAGCCAGGATAGAAGATAACCCATCTCTAGTAACAAGAGCAACTCCTGAAATAACAGAAAACTTAAAAATGAAGAGGAATTGAGCAGCTATATGGACTTTTAATTATTTATATCTGTGGAACCAAAGAGGCAGTAACATATAAGCAAGTGAGATATGTTTTGCAGAACGCCAGATTTCTGGAAACGGATGAGAATCTGACCTAAATGATTACTTGTATTACATCAATACTGCTAATAAGTGCAAAAAGTAGTTAGAGTACCTAAGAAACCACTTAAAAAAAACCCCAACACTGTTGTGAATTTACCTAGCTTAAACCAGTACACATTAATTAAAATCTGTTAAACTTCCAGTTACATTCGTTAGACCAAGCTAGACAGTAACAGTAATATTCCTTTAAAATGCTACATGTAGATGCAGCATTTCTATTAAGTATATATTTACACACATTTTGGTCTACATAAATTATGTAATCCTCCCCTTCTCTAAAGCAAGAGACCACTTCCATGAAAGAGGCTCAGAACTCATTGACTCCTAAGGGAATCTGCTATAGCAACTTACCTGAAAGACAGCATGGGACCGGGAAGAGGAGGCATTTACATCTGTGGGATGCTGTGTTCTGTTTTTATTTCCATAATCCAACATTTGAAGGATTTCCTCTGCTGATTTAGGCTTTAAGGGTAGAGCACAAGATAAACACACTTTTTTGTTTGTTTGTTTGTTTCAGTGTAGGATTTTGTTGTTGGGTTTTTTTTGTCAATTACAGGAGATGCTACACTGATTCTAAAATACATTAACATTCACCTGAGAGCTTACAAAGGTATCCCTTCCCTAATAAGGGATGAACGCTTATATCTGTTTGTGTTCAAGAATATTAGCAGATTTTTTTCCACAACATGCTTCTGAATAATTAATTAGGTTTGTGAGTCACTACAGTATTGGTGATTATAGCCAGAAAAACAAGTCCAGTGGGAAATTACAAAGTTGCAAACAACTTTCACAGATCAATGGGAACTTCAGCGTTTTCTTCAACGCATTGTGAGGCTTCCTAAATTTCATTATATCTTTACATACCTGATGTAATGTTAGCCCTTGAACTACCACCCCTTTCTGTGCATCTTCACGAACAGCCAGAGGTCCCGAGTTTACCAGCAGATCACGGATTTGTTCATTGTAGACCTTTGAAAGGCAATTTAAAAACTCTGCATAAAACTATCCTACCACACCTGACAGAATTAAAAGTTTAATTTTCTTGTACACATCAACGGATGCTCAGAGTGAGGTAACTGATCAGTGAGACAGAAATCATTAGAATGTTCAGTGACTATCTCAGAAGGGATTGTCCTATTTGGGAAGCCTTCTGTAGAATTTTAATGGGTGCCTATGAATGACACAAAATTTGCAGAGCCCAGTTCAGTTCCATTCCTAGAAGGGACACATTTTGCAAGGGATAGGGGAAGGGTAAAAGCAGCTTGTCTTTTTTTATTAACATATGCCTTATTAAGAGCAACATACGAACTGCAGGAAATTGCTTACCTCTAAATAAGAAACAGCAATATTGCATACTTTATCTTCTTTTAGTTGGTCTATGCAATTATAAAGTGTCATCATGGTTAAATACATAACCCCGGGATCTTCAGGGGAGCCTAACATTGTGTGAGTCTTTCCAGCTCCTGTTGCACCATATGCAAGCACTGAATATTCACAAACAAACAAACACACACACACACCAAAACAAACAAGAGAGCAAAAAGATGTACTTCATATTAGTAAACTAATCAGGAATGCAAAAGTCAAATTGACATTCACATGTGACACACCTCTGTCATTCTGCACAGCTATTTTCATAACCCTGATCAAGTTTCTTACTTAGGCTTTACCTTTTACAGTTATACTCAGCAAGCTATTTCAAAACCACATTTGTTTTTGAATTTTCAGTTCAACATTAATTCCCTATCAATTTACATGAAAAAAAATTATTTGCCCTAAGCCATCAATTAGGTATGTACATAGGTATTTCATTTCTTCACCACATTCTGCTTGACAATTAAAAAACCCAAGCTCTTAAAGAAAGTTAATAAAGTAGGCAAACACACCCTCTGTGACACAGCTGCTTATGGTTGAATAACTCTTTTCAGAGGACTCCCCTCGTAAGCATGTATATTTCAGATAAAATTCTAAATCTCTTATAACCCTAACCTCAACTCATCTTCAAAATAGGAAAGTTATCATAAATTCTGTGCTCTAAAAAGTCAACCTCTCATATCTATAAACTAAATGCTTTATTTTTACACCAGCCTTTTTTAAGCCCTCTGCAGCCTTTGGGCACAAAGATAGAAACTTGAAGGAATTTAATAAATTTTTCGAATAGAAAAAGATAAATAGCAAAGTTACCTGTGCAGTTATACCCATTTAAGAAGCCGTCAATTAGACATTTAGTAGTATGCTCAAAAACTTCCAGCTGGGATGAACTTTCAGCAAAAACAGTATCAAACACAAATTTAAGATCTTTCTTTTTTCTCTTATTAATATCTCTATGAGTCAGTCTCTTCCCGTGAAAGAAGCTAACTTCTTCCTCGTTTGGATCAAAGACCAATATATGCCGGTCAACAACATGGACAACCTTGCTAAAGTTGCCATCTTTTTCCTTTTGAGACTCTGGACGGACGCGGACCACCACTTTTACGTGATTACAGACATCTTCTTCCTTCACAGCAGACATAACAACGTCCCTTATGATCCCCTTCTTTGCTTCCAAGGCTTTTTCAGATCAAGGAGCTGAATCTTTTCTGAAATTGACAAAAAAACACTGAAAGGCCTTGTATTTCAAACCTAATCATTCACCTAGCCTTTGACCAGGACTAACATTTTTCACCTGTCTTGGATCTGACCAGCCCTTGGAGGTACCTCTCAACTGCCTCAGGGACAGCACACCTTCGGAAAGTGCTGTAACTGGCTTGAAAAGATGACCTAAATCAGCACAGCCTTACAAAAATTAAGTGGCATTTACCTAGGAAATTTGTAAGTTTATTTAAACAATTAAAGCTACTAATTCGCCTGCTGGCTTTCCTTTAGTTCTTCCCACAACCAATAAAGGCCTTTCTTTTCATTCAGAGCAAGCCTGCCGAGGAGCTACCAGGTTCCCATAGACCAAAGCAAACAGTTTCTTTCCCTTCAGCAAAACGCAGAGCAGCTGCCGAACCGCTTCCTCTAGGCCATTCGGGTCGTCCCCCTACACGGAGGCTTAGGCAGTTAAAGGGGGATTCACGCTCACGCAACTTGCCCACAGTACAGAAACGCGTACCGCATTAAAGCCGAGTTTCCTTTTAACCGGCCGCCCTTCAGCTACCCGCGGGTCCTTCGCTCCCCACACTTGACAACTACTTGACCTTCACAGTACAGGCTCTCAGGGTCACCTTTTAAGTTCCGGGCCAAGTTTGCCCTCCCTTAGCCAAGCCACACTACAGCCACAGACATGATAAAGACACGGCCTCGGAACAAGGTTGTAATACGGAGGGAACGGTCGGAGGCAGTACAGCTGGGAGAGAGAGAGCCAAACCCAGCCTTCCGGACTTACTCCTCACCCACCACCGACAACTCTCCTCAAGGGCCCCCTGCTAGCTACAGCCAAAGCTATTAGAGAAAGGGCTGGACCCCCACCCCCCGCCGCTACCGCCACTCACCTCCACGCCGCGCCCGCACCAACCGCCGCCGCCTCGGCCGCCGCCGCCGCGTCCTC